>CANHQG010000381.1:0-35823 GCA_947462335.1 Harmothoe impar
TGACTATATATATCAATTGGAAGAGATATGAGCTATGTTGTTCTTTGACCAAATTGATTTGATTTAAACTGTATTTAAACTGTATACAATTCAAGTGTGATAGTCATATAACAAGTCAATAGGTAAGTGTCAAATAAAACAAATGGCATGCAAGAGGTAAATATCTTATAGGGTAGAGGCACCCTGAGTCGGACAGCTACCTTGAGTCGGACACCATTAGTATTCAATTATATAGTTGATATTACTATTTCATATCCAATAAATCTTAAAATTGAGGGGTTACTCCTTCTAAAAAATACAATATGGTCATAAATCACAGAAAGTGTGCATATGGGGCTTGGGGATAAATTTGGTGGTCTGAGAAAAAATCTTGGAGTATTTCAAAGATCTTTCTTGTAAGTAATGTACAGGTGTTGGTTTACCTGCTCATGAAGTATTATGTTTTAAATATGAAAACCGTTGCTATGGCAACCCCTAGAACCTATACACCCTGAAAATGATGTCCGGGCGAGTGACATTTGGGGTTTTTATCACTAGGGGGCAGCCATGATAAGTTTTATATGTGTTTGCTTTCTATTTTTTTTTTTTTTTATTCAAGTAGGCCCTAAGTGTTGGTTTTTGACTGTTTTAAAGAATGTACATGGGTATTTCCCTTGGCACTGGGTAATTTGAACCAGGGATTTGACTTGAATTTTACCTCAATTTTAGTTCTCTGAATATACATTACTTGTCGTTCAGGCTTACAGGAGTACAGAGTTAATTAGAGGGTACAAATTATATGGAAAGCAAGGCCCAGGTAATACACTTTTAGATGGTTTTTAGCTTTAGTGTGTAAAAAATCTGTGTATACCTAAGAATTTCCATCGAAAATACCTTATAATAATGCTAAATGTCACTCGGGCGGACATTTCCCCCCTAAAGTACTATGTAAGTATTTCCCTAAGGTATATTAGTTCTACATTCAAAACAAGCAGACAATCATCACAACCTGCAGAATAATTGTCATGAAATGCTTTTTGCTGCAGGCAATATGATGCACACATTTGGCTGGGAAAATTAAGTCATTATCATTTCTATATTCAAAACAAGCAGTCAATCATCACAACCTGACGAAACATAGGTTTCCACACAGGAGAAAAAGCTGACATCCCCTGCCTGACCCACAACCTAGGACAGACAGGCAATTCATAATTCATAAGTACATAAGACAGTAATTACATAAGAGCATCACCTACAGATATGTACAATAGGATCAAGTAAGTTGATGATCACGTACCTACATGTAGAATAGTCCTATCATGTAAGATAATGATCACGTACCTACATGTACAATAGGACCAGGCAGGGTGATGATAACATACCTACGCATACAATAGGATCGTGTAGGGTGATGATCACAAACCTACATGACTGTAAGCTGATGATCACATACCTATATATATGTAAAATAGGATGGTGTAGGGTGATGATCACATACCCAAATGTAGAATAGGATGATGTAGGGTGATGATCACATACTTGCATGTACAATAGGATCATGTAGGGTGATGATCACGTATGTACATGTACAGTAGGGTCATGTAGGGTCACATATTGCTTGATATCAATTTATGAAGAACATATATCGATATGCAGACGTTTGCATAGCATTGCAGACTTATTCTTCTTTCTGGGGGTAGGTCTACCGTTTCTGTAGACCTAATATTACTGTGTAAAATGTAAAGTAGACTTTGGGCTGTCACTCGCCCGGACATATCTCGCCCGGACATATCGCCCGGACATAATCAACTATTTCCCCTGCTGCTCAATACTAATGCATGGAAACAAATATTCAATACACTAGGCAGTTAGGTATATGTAGGAGGGAAATAACTGGCATAGTAAGTGTAGTTAAATATAATCATGGTTGACAGACACAAGAATAATGTAATTTGGGTCTCTGGTCAACAAAATTGCCTAGTTTGAAGGAAAAACATTCATAACCCCCTCAGGAAGAAGATTACAGAGGAATTCCAATTTTTTTTTCACTATGCACATACTACCAGATAAGGCTAATTTTTAATGACAAAAATTAGCTCATATGCATTATAGTTAAAAAGTGGTAGGGGGAATGTTACTGAAAATTCGCCCGGACATTCCTTTTTACAAAATTCAGATTCCCTGGAAAATACAGAAAAAATACCCCAAATTACACAATTTTTGGTCCAGATCTGCCATAAGAACACAAAGTTTAAGTAAGAAATATGGAACCACACACATCTAGTGCCACTTTTTGAAAAATTTGTAAAATATGTCAATTTTGTTGATTTTTGGACCAATTTTTGCTAATTTTCGGCCTATTTTCGGCCCCTGGAACCTTAAATATGGATATCTAACCACGAAAACCCCTATGTAACATCAAGAACTCGTCCATTCCGATATCATAAGACAAAAGAAATCGTAAATAAATGAATATCCTTTGAATGCTGGGCTGGGGAAGTGTAAAAATCCCATATGCACAGTTTCTATGATTTATGACCATATACCAAATATTTGCCATGGCTTACGTGATATTGTGACTGCTTGACTGCCTGGGTGTTTTTACTATATTCTTAAAACAATAATGAAGAATAAATGGGGAAATTGGTTTTCTTGTTCAATATTTTCTAGTTTCCTCTTTACCTATGCTATTCCTAAAGATAACTATAGGAACATATGTTTCATTTGTGACAATTCAAGTCCACCGATTGACTTTAGGTGCAGGTGTCCGACTTTAGGTGCAGTTTCATCTTTTTTAAACGATATATAACATGTAGATTTATTCCTACTTAAAGTACATTATTCTCTGCAATTTGCTAGGAAATATAAGCTATATACATAATGTGCCCAATGGCACATCCCATATCAAAATGCTTATCCTTTAATGCTTTCAAATTTAAGAGGCAAAGGTCACTACTTTTTTGTTGTCCAGGAGCGTCCGAGATGGGTGCCTTTACCCTATGAACAACTTTAACTAACAACTACAACATAATTCCTCATGACTTTCACCAGATACTCACACAGTGCTGTATGGGCTGTAGCTTGGCCAAGAGCGTGGTGCGTCTGTGTCAGATATTTGCGGAGCTTACGGTGTGGTAGCTCATCTGACGTATTCTGTAGGGCGCGGATAAATGTCTCGTATGCTGGTGCTCCTTTTGCAGTCAGCAATTTGATGAGTTCATTCACCTTGTTTAGGGAATATGTATTATATTTGTTACATCTACCTCAGAGATCATTGAGTGAATGAGACAGTGGATAAGCACTTAGTAACCCTATATCAAAGATATAACATCATTATGTATCCATTGAAATCTAGTTGTCGAATGGCATTGAAGGTTTGAACTTAAATGAGAGGCTAGGGACCCATGAGGGCAACAATAGTCAAGGCTCTGTCAATAAAAATGATTGCCAAAATACGTCTTTGGTCTGTGTTTCATCTTTAACATAGAATATACTTGCGGTATGTACTTTTTAGTTAAAATCGTTTGATAAACTTCTTGAGAAGCATCAATCTTCTGATAATTACATAAAGGAACTGCCTAAGAACTCTTGCAGTAACATGTGAAATCTCTTCTTACCCTGTCTTTAGTGTCTACTATTGCTGTGATACGTGTGCATTCGTCTGCGTTAAGTTGTGCCCCCTGCTGTAGGTATGGTAGAACTGAGGCTGTCCGTAGGAGAACATGCATCAGCTTCAAGTGTGACTTTAACGTTAAAGTTGAACGTTGATCCATGGTAAATTGAGGCTATCTGGAATATGTATGAAATCGGCACAGTGATAAATTTTACAGATGTAACATGAAAAGGTGATGACTTTTTGTGGAAACTGTTTTATGCTTCATGAAAAGGCAGATTTACATACATAATATTTTTTAACAACATGCATGGGGGGGGGGGGGCAAAAACTGTTGACCCCTTGACCGTGGGGGGCATATTTTTACCCCTCTTGGGGAGGGGGGGGTCGAAATCACTCCCTAGTCACCATAATCAGATTGGCAGTACGGCTTACAGGATCGGCCCAACGTCGGAGTGAGTCTTTTATAGGCTTATAAGCGAGAATTTACGGTAGGTTACACGGTATGTGCTATGATCTCCTATTTATGTATACCGGTACTATTGTATGCTATATCAACATCTATATTGCCCTTGCTGAACCCTATCCTATTAAAGGGGCTGACAGGTTATTATCAAATGTATGCTTTACTTTATATGTGACAACAGACAAAAAAAAGATTTATAAACTCAAAAAAAAGATATGCCATTGCATCCACATATTTACAAGAAGCTGGTCTAGCTATAGGGCAACCATGTTAGCTGCTATATCCTGTGATTTTAATGTGGGAGGCATGAGAAACTTTCATTGGTACATTGTATAACCGTAATTCAGTTGCCAATCAAAACATGTATAACCGTAATTCACCCAGTATAACCGTAATTCTTGCTTACAAATGGAGTAGGATGAAATTTTCTCGCGGAGCATGCACATTTTTTTACGCGCAGGCTTTTTGGCCCAAAACCCCCAAAACAGGTTTAATAAATTTGTCCCCACCCCCCAACTTGCCCAAGTGGGGTCCAAATCTTTGACCACCCTCCACCCACCCACCCCCCCCCCCCCCCCGGACAAGGAGTCCGAATCCCCCCCCCCCTGGCCCCTGTTGATATGAAATAATTATGGGAGTGGACCCCTAAAATCGACAGGGCGACATGGCCTTTTCTTAAAATCGACAGGGGACATGGGGCTTAGTAGGGCTCTGGATGGGGGGGGTCCCATGTCCCCTGTCGATTATAAGAAATGCCCATGTCCCATGTCACTAAGCAAAAATCTGTGTCACTTATGTCACTAACCTAATTCAATTATTGTGTATTCTATATAGATAGAGACACCTAAACCCACTTTAATTTTAGTTATCCTACTTTTTGATGAAGAAAGAAATGAGCAAATTATGTGAATATGAATCGTAATGCACATTGTAGCAATCCCAGATTTCAATGAGAATTATTTCCTTGTCGCTATAAAGCTTAATGTCATGTCACTAGGCTTCATGTCACATGTCGATTTTAAGGTTTGGCCATGTCATATGTCGCTTTAAGGTTGCCATGTCACATGTCGATTTTAAGAACCAGCCATGTCAAATGTCGATTTTAAGAAATGCTCATGTCGCCATGTCGAATTTGGTGGTCCACACCCATCTTAGTGACAAATGACAGGAGAACAAAATATATTGACAAGGGACATGGCATTTTCTTAAACTCGACAGGTGACATGGAGCCCCGGGATGGAGCCTAATGACAAATGACAGGAGAAATTAAAAGATATTGACAAATGACACGAGCATTTCTTAAAATCGACAAGCGACATGGGGACCCCCCATCTAGACCCCCATAATTACTTCCTACGTGCTTCCTAACATAGCCATAGGCGGCGTCTGCGTGGCGTCTATAGTCACTTGGAAAGTTCGTCCCTTGTTGCATATGATATCAGATATGACGGGGGTGTAGATGGTAAGACTATGAAATAATATATAGCATCGCTAGTAGCCTACTAGTAGTAGGCCTACTATCAAACTAGTAGTAGGCCTAGTCACTAGTAGCAGACGACAAAACTATGGTAGGTCTACCATGCCATTAGTAATAGTAATTAGTAGCCTTGTAATAATCTATCCTCTTGGTTAACCTGCCATTTGTACTGTTTAGGACCGACTTGAACGCAGTTCAAGGGTCCTGCGCTGCGCAATTTGTTCAGTAGGAAATGGTCTGCCGCTTTTTCCTATGACACTTTTGTTATATAATAATTACACCATAGGCATCTTTACAATTTGTTCTATGGTCCGGCATGGTCAGCTAAATGTACGGCACTACCTGTATTTAGATGGAGGTCATTGTTGACTGTCCAGTGATCGTAAATTTCACTCTTGAATCATCCGCCATTTTCGTTTTGCTGATTCTGGGCAAGAAACCGGAACTGGAAGTGCTGCTTTCAAAACTGTGTGTGGAGATTGTGCACACCAAAACATGGCAGCGTGGAAAAACGAAGTCAGCTCAATGGTTGGCCATCCATTAAGAGCTAAACAAGAAGAGATATTTGGCCTTTTACTTGAGAAGAAGTCGGTCTTCGGTGTTCTCACTACTGGCTATGGGAAGAGCCTACTTTTTGGAGGATTTCCCACTGCCTATGAATCGGTAAGCAGAAACTTTCTTCTCCATCCAAATATAAACATATTATCGCTCATGTAAATACATTTTGCCGATTTTCGTCGATTTTAAAAACGTCCCTGTAAAGTAAATAATTATCTCATACCTTAATCTTCTGGATATCTCATATCACAGCAACTTTCTTGATGCGGTGAGCGAATGCCAGCATCATGTAATGAATAGTCAACCCAGGAGAGCCTTTCTAAAACGCTCCCCCACAGATTAATGTCATCGTCCACTTACAGACTACAGTTACAGACCAAATTGTCAGTCAAGTGTTGTTTGGGTTGTGAGTAGCTTGCAGCTTGGCTGACAGCCCAGTATCGGTTAGGGCAGGGAACCCGGCAGGGGCGCATCCAGAAGGGGTGGTCTAGGGGGGGGGGGCACAGCCAAGAAAATGTTAACTAGGGCCCGTGAAGGCGGTGGGGGGGGGGGGGGGGGGGGTCACAGGCAGGGTCCTGTATCATATTTGCCTGTTCAACCTGTTTTGAGGGAAAAAGCCAGCGCGTTAGGGAGTGTACATTTATTAATTGGGAAATGGACGATTCGCACTAGTGTCAGTTCGCACTACTGTCTGTTCGCACTACTAGATGATTCGCCCTAGTCGATTCGCACTACTTTCTGGATGATTCGCACTAATACCACTCTTTAACTAAATATAGGTTATTTATTTTTTAGAATTGATTTTTTTTCGGATAGAAAAGGGCTAAGGGGCTAGGGGGCAGTAGGAAGAGTAGAAAAAAGGGAAAAGGTACGGGGGTTGGGGGGCAGAGCCCCCCATTACAACATTAAAGGCGGGAAGTAGAGGCCCACACCCCGGGGTAGGAGAGGCCCACACCCCGGGGAGGATAGGCCCACACCCCGGGGAGCAGTAGGGCGAATCATCCAACCCCAGTCTCCTGCCCTGGGGTAGTGCGAATGGTCCAGCAAGTAGTGCGAATCATCCAGGACGGGCAGGAGGTGTAGTGCGAATCATCTAGGGCGAACTGACAGTAGTGCGAATCGTCCATAATTCTATTAATTACAGGGGGGGTGGTGAGATTTAGCGCAGAGGGCCGAATTTGTTTTACGCCCTCCCCCCCCTCGAGAGCATGTGCAACGTTTCGCGCCCCCCCTCGCTGAAAAATGTTTGCCCCCCCCCCCTTTGAACTATAGTAACGTGCAGGGTTTTTTACTAAAAAGGGGCTTAAATTTTTACGCCCCGCCTCAAGAGGGGTCAGAATTTTTTAAACCCCCCCCTCAGGAGGGGTCGGAAATTTTTACGCCCCCAGCAAACCCAGCAATCCCCCCCCCCCCCGTGTATAATAAATGAACACTCCCTTACTATGCTACAAAGGGGGGCAAACGTTCCCAATTTACCGCCTGCGGGGGGGGGGGGGGGTTAAAAAAATGTGACCCCTGTAGGGGGGGATATTTTCTCACCCCCCCTCCCTGCTTAAAAAATGAACACTCCCTTAGACCAGTAGACCTACTACTCATCTAATCTAGACAGGCTGTCCCAGTGAAGCTACCAGTGTCCTCAGCCGAAGTCTGTCAAGGTACATCAAGTCGATAGAATAATCTACATAAAATATCTTCCTGATTCCCTGTTGGCGGGGGAGGGGGTTGTTGCGCTCGTCTTGAGGGGGTTGTTGCGCTCGTCTTGAGCTCGGATCACCTTTCCGTGTTATCGGGTTTCCGTGTCATCGGCTTTCCATGTTACTGGAGGGGGGGTCTTTCCACTCGTGAGTGCTGATAGCGTTTCTGTGTCATCGCGTTTCTGTGTTACTTAGGGGCATTTCGCTCCTCGCCTTGAGAGCTCATCGCGTTTCCGTCTTATCCAGGGTTCGCGCTAGCCATTCGCCACTCGCGAACCTTACCCTTATTGGATTCGCCAGACCGGCCAATTGTAACATAGATCTCATAGAAGCCCGTTTGGAAATACCCCATGTAATATATTGTTGGAAAGCTTTTAAAATCAAGAGATCAACAGCCATGAGAATCTCATTTTGAGTTTCTAAGATCCTGAAATTTTCTAAAATATTTTGGTTAACAAAAAATCAGAAGCAACATAATTTCATTCGTCCATCTCTGGTTGGTGAATTCGATCATTGTCCCTCTGACTATTACCTAGCCCTGTCAATTACCCACTTTCCCAAGTTGGCAGTATTATGGCATTTAATATATGCCAAACAATATTTGTTAAATCTGATAGAGATAGCTCAGGCCTAAAAAAAAAAGTTGTGTTTCGGTATCCGGACCGACCCTCCGTTTTTGGGGCCTACCCTAATTTTTTTGGGACATTTTTGTAATTTGTTGTTATTTTTAGGACATTTTTAGTGTTTTTACTCATAAAATTCACCTTTTTACCCCAACAACAATTGTAACAATTTTTCATTATATGAAATTCATGTCGTGAAGATGGAGAAATACATATGATTTAATATTTTGAAATGATGATTTCAACACGAAACACTATATCAAACCCACCCTTCACATAGACATTAAACAGGGTTCCCACGTGTCATGGAAAGTCATGGAATGTCATGGAATTTGAAAGCTTTCACAAAATTGCTATGTGCCATGGAATGTCATGGAATTTTAAAATAATAGAATTAATATTACAAAATCTATGAGAATGTACCATATGCTTTCTAGATTTGAGAAATTTTCTCAGGGGCCAAGCCTCTTGACCCCACACAGAAAATTTATACATGTCATGGAAAATTTAGATTTCTGTCATGGAATGTCATGGAAATGTCATGGAATTTCCATCGGAAATTCTTGTGGGAACCCTGATTAAAGTAACCAATGTCAAAAATACTACAAACGTTCAAATGCAGATCCTCGGATAGAAGTCTTCTATAGGTAATCATATTTATGCCCAAGTTCAGACTGCAAAAGTAATCTGTTAAGGTCCTAGATTGTGTTAGCATACAGGACTTTTTTTTTTTTATCACTCCAGAACCAGGCCACCATAAACCCAAAGGGGTAAAGTTTTCCTAGTTTAATCCTGAAAAGTTTTCCTGAGTGATTACTACACAAAAGTACCACTGAATGAGCTAATCTAAAAGAAGAATTATGGTCGTTAGAATTTTAGTATGTACATCAAAAGATCCCCCTCCTGAAATATCACTCAATTGAACGACCCAGCCCCCCATTTTCTGCTGATAGGGGTCGCTTTCACCTTCATTTCCCAAGAAATAAGGGTGCCAAATTTGGGCACCTGTTTACATAAAACTTTATATAGCAAAGACGAGATATTGATTGAGCCCTCCCTCCCGATTAATAAACAATTCAGTATGGTTTTCAGTAGTTTCTCTTCATCCTAATCTGGCAAATTCATTATCAATCTGGCTAATCAATATTGCCACAAATTCCCCAGAGCCCTCTTATCGCGTTTCCGTGTTACTGGGGGTCATTCCCCTCGTCATTGTGAGAGCTGATCCCGTTTTCATCTTATCATGATTCTGTCGTATCCCGTTTCTGTCTTATCCCGTTTCCGTCTTATCCCGTTTCTGTCGTTGGGGGGCGGGGGGGCCGTTGCGCTCGTCATCTTTAGCACCAATAGTGTTTCTGTCTTATCGCGTTTCCGTCATATCGGAGGTGCAGTAGCCTATGGCTATTTACAAAATCTCATACATTTGTCTTTCTCCTCAGATCCACCCCGATGAGAAGGCATCAGTTTTGATTGTTTCTCCTCTCAACGCCCTTATGTCAGATCAAAACAAGACATGGAACAAGAAAGGAATCGCATCAGTCATCTTACGACCAATCAAAGAGATGCCAAAGGCAACACTGAAAGGTAACACAGTTGTTATTAGCCAAAAATTATGATGTAATATTACGTAATACGGGTTTTGTGGCGTTACACAAAGCCTGTCTGTAACCAGCACCCTGACTGTGGGCCAATCCTATAAGCAGCCCTGACAATGAGACTTGACTGCTACTCCTTGTTGATTTACTTTTTGCTCGGTTGACTTTGAAAATTAGATGAAGGAGGAGTCACCAAGAGTGCAGTACGTCAAGCCCCAATGACCGCCAGAGTAAGACTGCCACTCCAACTCTTTGCAGTGCCTTAAATACACCTCCTAGAGCCGGAGCCGCCCCTACACAATGACCCGTCACTGTTACAATATTTTACCTTGCTGCTGCTTAGGCCAATGGATTGCGCGCACCTTATTGTTGGATAAAATATTTCCTTTTTTTCTTGCACTATTCTTTCTTCCATTGATGAACCAATTAATTTTGTTCCCTATGCGTTCTCAAAAAAACTTTTGTGGGAGGCCTGCTTAAACTTTATCTTATAATTTTCAATCACAATGGGGTTCAGTTTATTAGGGAGGTTGGCTTATCAGAGAGGTTTCTTTGGGAATGGATAATCATGACCCTTTTTTGGTGTCAGAACACTTCACTCAAAATACAATGCTTTCTCCCCATCCCTTCATTTATGTATCGTACCGATACAGCCCATCACACATGAAATGAATATCAATTATGGTCATGGTCACATCAATATTTGTATCATTTCAGCTGTGAAAGAAGGGGAATTCAAGCTTATGTTTGTTTCTCCGGAAACTGTTCAGCAGCGCGAGTGGTGGAAGATTATAAAGTCCCTGCGGCACAAGATAAAGCTACTTTGCTTCGATGAGGCTCATCTCATAACTCGCTGGTTTGTCTACATTGTTTACACTTTATAGTGCAGGTGATTTCTCTTTTTAACCCCTGGGTAAAACTTTTAAAAATTACATATAGGTCTACAAATTTCCATTTTTTTTTAGGAGAGGAGCCAGTGTGTCTAATAATATGTACCATCGTTTCAAGCAGGGCAGTTAAATCTATATTTTTACCCACTATTACCGCTGCAACTATCAGATTATATTGAATCTTGTATTAAAGTAGAGAGCTATGATTTTGGTACAATTTAGGGATGAATAGAGCATCATGAATCTAATTGACAAACCTAAATTGGCTTAATAATTACAACTTTGTAAGTCTTGATGTTTGGAGCTCTGCAGTTCACATTTTGTTTAATTTATAATATTTTCATCAATTTTAGGTCCGAGTTTCGCAAAGAATACCTACGCAGCTTGGAACTACGCGGTATTATATGCAAGGCCCCAGTGTTGGCATTGACTGCGACCGCTACCAAAAAGATGGTCTCTGTTACGGCCACTGGTCTAGGTTTAGAGGACATGGTCACCGTTGCAGTGACACCTGACAGGTCAGTGTTACATCAATTTTTTTCATATTACATCAGGCTTCCATGTGTTTAACCGGCACCATAAGTTGCTCTTTAGCTGGTTTACATGTATAAAGGTAATTTCTCCATAATCCACATGCTGCTTGTACAGCACTTCAAACAATGTGTTACAATTCAGTCTCACTATATCCCTTGAACCACTACCATATGATTGCTTCTATTTTCTGGATACTTTGGTATTCTTACAGGCCCGAAATCTTCCTGAAAATTGTCGGCGCAAGCAAGGACTTTGACGAGAGCTTAGAGTGGTATGCGGAACGACTCCTAAAAGAAAAGGAAAATTGCCCAAAAGCAATTATATACGGCATGTAAGAATCTTCTACCATGCCATATTTACTTTTCATATTAAAGAATATAAGAGTAAAAACTAAATCTTTCATCTACCTCAGAGCATATACTTTGCGCTATTCTGTGGCTGTAAAGTCTATACTCCATTTCTCATTCATATACACCAGTATTATACCATATATATGTCCATACTTAAAGTTGATACAATTGTCTCTGACGCAATAGCCATACTTGTTCACAAATTTGTTACCTGTGTAAGATAACAACAAATAAGTTATTTAAAATTGAATAATCTACCATCATTTAATCAAATTACTAACATTAAGTCTTCCTTTCCAGCAAATAAACTATACCTATTCATAAGAGATCCTGAATCCTCATCAACGTCTACGATAGCAACCACTACCAGCCTGTAACAACCTCAAGAACTAACCACTGGTGGGTCAAATGTGAATGGTGGACACCCAAAATCACTATACCCCTACGGCAGCGTTTATTGGCCACCACCTTTTCATAAGAGTTTTCTTACCTGGTCTATATGATCTAATAATATTTAATGGATGACTGTCAATGCAGGTGTATTTAGCATCGAAGCCATATTAGATAATTATATACACTTCATAAGAATACACTAAAAGAAATTTTTGCTACTGTGGTACATATCATAATCCTTCATAGACTATTTAATCAGAATTATGATTTAGAAGCCCAGCTATGTCCTTACTAGGGGACTGGAAACAAAGCAAACTTTATAGCATTGTGAAGGTTTTCACACAAGTCCATAACTGCAGCTGTGAGTGCATTAAAACAGCTATCTTGAAGCATTCTCTTTTGCATTTTGTTGCTGAGTTTCAAAGAGTAGGGCGTTGGATGTTGTGGAACCATCTCCAAAAAAGTATTGTAGTATTTATGCAGACCCATCATGGGGATTGTCGTGTGCTCACCCAGGCTAGTGGGCCCCTCAGGGGGCCTATATTAATGTGTGTCTCTGACACAGTTGCCAGTTCTGCTTGGTATTGAGTACAGGACAAATTACCCCGCAGAGGGTGGTGCTCTGCTGTACCTAGCAAGTTGTGCTGCTATTCTATTTCATATCCAGCTGTGCACTTGTGTGATGCCTTTTAGTGTGGCTGTGACAGAGAGGATCTCAAATATCTCTACATTTGGAAAATATTTTCTTAACTACCGTAAAACCCCGCCTATAAGCTGAATTTATTTTGGTGTTTTTTTTCCTATAAGCCGAATCTTTTCCTTCAAACTCACATTCGGCTTATAGGCGGGGTTTTGTCAAAGGATATTTGAGATTAATGGTATAGAAATGTATGTAATTTTACTAAATTTTAATGCTTTACAAACCATCTTCACTTTAAGTATACTTGCTAAACCAATGGCACATGGTATTTCAATTAAATAAAAGGATCAAAATCTGTTATAAAGCACTTTTCTGGTAGGGTTTTTTGGGGGTCAGGGGGTCTTCAAGTCACATTCGGCTTATAGGCAGGGTTCTCCTAAATGTTAAAATGATATCATATAAGCCAAATTTTTTTCCTTAAACTCACTTTTGGCTTTTAGGCGGGGTTGGCTTATAGGCGGGGTTTTACAGTATAATATCTAGATAAGGAAAGGTATTTTAGCGCACTGCTTCAAAATATAATAACAGATCTTAAGATATTGTTCATTGCCTATTCAAATACTGTTCTTACTAGATCTATTGCTTATGAGAAGGCCACACAACATGTTTGGTCATAACAGTAAATTAAGTAGATCTATGTATCCACATAGCATGCCCATATTAATTATCATTCTCACCTGTGTTCAGTTGGAACTAGGTTAACAAAAGAATAATTTTAACAAGTAAAACATTATATGATACTCTTACTAAACTTATAAGTTATCTTCTAAGCTACATAGCACATAGCATTTTATAGACCAAAAGGCATGTTTAGAATATAATAAGAATCGCCAACAAACACCAATAAGGAAACCACACCTTTATCTGTCCACCTTGCAGAACCATGAATGAAGTGATCGACATCTTCTTTTACCTGAACGGCCGATTGGGACCTGAAAAGGTGAAAGATGGTGCCTTCCATTGCCCCAACTCCCGCTTTGTAGAGATGTTTCACGGTAAATCGGACAAAGAGACCCAGGAAAGAGTAGTGACGAATTTCAGGGAGGCGGACTCAACCTTGCGTTGCGTCGTTGCAACCATCGCATTCGGAGTTGGGGTTAACATACCAAATGTTCGCTATGTCCTGCACTGGGGCCCTCCCGAGGATGCCATGGCCTATTGGCAACAAATTGGCAGATGTGCACGAGATGGGGAAAATGGGGAGGCCATTGCGTACATCTATCCTTGGAGCAGAAACAGCAAAAGGAATGATGAGTGCATTTTGGACGTAATAGAATCCCGTAAAGACATATCCGTATGTCTTAGAGCAAAAGTACTTTCCTACATGGCTGTGTCAGAAGATCCACCACTTCCCCAGAGTCCAGAGAAATGTTGTTGCAACTGTGTTGCACGGTTACAGAGGACAGCCTCTACTTAAAATGACCATGTTCAACCCTTTCTCAGGGCATACCAATGGGGTCTAATAATACATTTTGGTTTGTTGTGACCCAAAAGTACCGGTACGTAAAATGTAGGACAATATGATTCTAAAAAGTATTTTTAAAGTAGGGTCTTCTTCCCTTTGTAAAGTAAATTAGTATGAATATGCAGGGATACATGATGATAGACAAATCACTATGATGGTGTAACTTTCGGAAAACTCACCAGTTTTGTAAATCTGTAATATTAGTGAGTGCCCTATGTTATTAGATGTTCAGATATGGGTTGCTTGAGGGAAAATAGAAGTTAATTTGGTTTCCCATTACCAATTTTGCTACTAACTATCCACTGAAAGGAGACAGGGTTGTATCTATGGAAGAATGATAACAATTTCTCTACAACTTCACTGTTTATTCTATTCCATTAATCACTTGAACCAAAGGTATTTAAAGAAACTCTTGGTTCAATCAAGGAGATAAAAGGTTCCTCCAGCACACATATTTATTTTCGTTGGAACCATCATTCAAATAACAAACCTGCATATATATGTGTGGTATGTGTACATATAAGCCACACTAAAAAAATGTATGTAGAGGCTAACAGACAGTCTGTTATCATATGAAATCTTTATCCCTTTTCTGATCCACATTTCGGCTTAATCATACCTAACAGTATTTTTGTCCATGGCATGGGTAAGCAACTCACAACCCACCATTGTATCAGTAAGCACATTCTGGTAAATGGTAGTAATCATGACATATAACTTGTCAGATGGCAACATAATACAGTCAGTTATTATTCTGCATGGTGCCTCCTGTCTATTACTATCCTAGAAAAACTGTTACTGGTATGCTACAGCCATTCTATATATTTCTTACTGTTACCACCATATCTGGTATGATCTAAGTAGTGGTAGGTTTAGACTGTTAAGAAAACCATGTTTTGAGGGATAAAATGCTTTACTTATTCAATAAATTACAGTTTTACTGTCACACAGAACAGTATATTACTCAACAAAAGTCTTGCAGTTGTTTGTTACATGTTATCAAATTGTTATGGGTCGTTTAATCTAAAATCTGCTGCCAATATGCCAATATATCAATGTGCTTTATACATGAAATTAGTTCCTCCGGGCAACATCTTTTCGATCGTCCATGCGTTGTGACAGTATGTGCAGTTTTTGTCCCATCAGCTCTGGTGACTTGACATTTGACTTGTACACAAAGTTCTTGAAGCCTGGTAGTGTTCGTGCAGTTGGAATGTAGTCAAACAGCGCATCCTCGTCATAGTCAGCGCAGAAGGCCCGGATGTCCTCTTTGTAGTGATCATGGGTAGCGTAGCTTGGCCGGGTGTCAAATTGGCCAAGGCTAGCCAGAGTGAAGAGTCGATCTATGTGCTGACCAAAAGGTCCACCCATCTCGGCACATCTCGCAATTTGAGCATCTGTGAAACGCCCTCGGCAGTGCTTCAGCAACTCTGAAAATACATAGGCAAAACTATAATTTCCGTAAATTCCCGGGTTGAACCCGCTGGTTATATGGAAACCGAACCTCTGGTGCAGGTTTTACAATATTCTCAAAGTGTAGGTGCGGGTTATAGGAGGTTTTTTAAAACTATAGAACAGTACTAAATTGAACATTTTCATACCCCATGATAACTTTTTTGTATTCTCACCTTTAAAGTCACAGTTCAGAAACTCATTGATCAGGTCCAGACCAATGTTGCGACCAGGTTCCCCCTTCAGGTTACCTAGTCTGTTCCAAATGAGGTCTTGACGCACACACTCTGCTACAAAGCCACCCACATCTGAAAAGGTGTGCATGGTTGCATTCAGTTTTCCAGCCACATGATGGTATTATGAAAAGGATATTAGATCACACTGGTAAAATTAGTTTTTCTATAATATTACTTTTGAATTAGGGAGGGAAATACAGAGATAATTTTCAACAGCTATTTTAACTAGCAAATTAGAACCTGGGAATATGGCGTAAAGGTATCTTTGCTGGCCCATTCAAAATGGTAACAATTTTTCTTAGGTGTTGCTTCCCGGTAGGTGTTCCTTTGGCACACAGCTGACACGAGAGATGAATAATTTCTGATTGGGCAGCATGCTCGCCCCACCAGACCTAACAACAATGATGATCTCATTCTGTCAGTACAATTTTTTGCCTTATTGTGGGCTGAATATGATTTGGCATTGTGACTACATTTCATTAGAAATTGTGGAAAGCAGTCAATTATTTTGAATGGCTTTTCGAAACAATATATTGAATAAGATTTTCACTACTTATAGGCATTAGCGGCTGTTAAAATTTACCTTTTTCATTTGTACACACTTCTCACAACTGTTTACAAAACTATAAAAAAGGGTACTGTTAATCAAACTTTGTACATTACCACATTTTAAACAGTCACCAATTTTCACACTTTAGGCAGGCAAATTTAATTTAACATGGAATTCTACACAAGGTTTTACCATAGACTCTGGTTGTATTTAGTTTAGCAATATCAACATTGCTGTCTTAACTCACTTGCAAGCAGTTGATGGGCGATGATGAAATATTTTGGGTGCCCCTGTTCCCAGAAGTTCATCAGATCCATCTTCCAGTGCTGGATGATCTCAACACCGTTCCCTTCCCTAACTGCATCTCGTCTTACGGCGTTGTTCAAGCCCAACCACATGAGGGCTTTTGTGTGGTTCAATACGGGATCATCGTCTAACATGCCCAACGAGCATTTTTCCGAACAGTACCAATCACCTGCAATGAGCAAACATGAGGAGATATTATTTAGAATCATGGACTTAAGCTAGGGCTGCTTATGGATTGACTTGGGTTTAACATTAAGGGAACTTTAACATTTCACGCTCCAGTAGAATAGTTCACAATTGCAGAAAGAACGTTTTCTATAGAAAATTAGCATATAAGACATTTTTTGGTTGCCATGGAAACCATTCCATTACACAAAATGGGAGATAATTGTCCCGGTCTCTTAAATATCCCGTCAGTTACTCAAAAATGAAAACAGACTGTAGAGCTTAGGCCACACCAAAAAAAAAAGTTGGTCAATGGATTTAACTTTTCAAAAAATGGTGCGAGCGAACGATTTAAAAAAAAAAAATTTCATTATTTGTTTTTGTCAATGCATTTTGTCAGTGGAAAAGTGGAGCGAGGTAAAATTAATTTTTTTTAACCCACCCTTTGACAAAAGTTCTTAGTGGACCCCTAACAGAAAAATTTATTGGTTGAGTTTTACTTGGAGAAAATTTTGGAAAAAAAAAAAAAAAAAAAATTTTGAAAAAAATGAACCGAGCGAAATACATTGACTTTTTTTTTCCAAAATAATAAAAAAAAAATTTCATTTCCGAAAATAAGGTGCGCGAAATGCATTGACCAACTTTTTTTTTTGGTCTGGCCTTATCTACCATTTTCAGTTATTGATATGTACCAATCTTTAAAGATCAATTCTCAAAAAAACTACCAGGAATTTTTTAGCTCATGATAGCTCATTTTAAAGGGTATGACACCAACTTTAAATACTAATTCCTCCCCGGATGGGTCTTTTCCCTAGCCTGGTCACATATTTGATCAAGTATATTATAAGCAGCTTTAAGTTAATCAACAGTTTATATTTTCAGTGTTTCATAATCTTTAAGCTAACCGCAAGTCATGGTTTAATCACATCTCTGAAAATTAAAGGAAAACCCCAAATCAGGGTTTAGTCACATTTGTAAAACTTTAAGCTAACCCCCCAAGTCAGCATTTAATCACATTTCTGGAAGCTAAAGCAAAGCTACATGGCCAAGTTTTATCAAGTTTCAGCAACTTTTATAACGGCCATTCAGCCCCCCATACCAATCTTAAAGTTGCATGATACTCCTGTTTTCCTACTTTAATCTTTGCTGTCCAGTTTCCCAAAAAGTGGTTTGATAACCTGAATTTAACACATAAAGGGAGTTTCAGCAATGCATAAACCAGTCACATTTAAAAGTATTATGCAGAACACAAATGTCTGCCGTATTCTACGTAATAAGCGCCCTCCCCCTAATAAGCGGCCACCCCCTTTTTGGGGCATTTTCAGACTGGAACAAAGGGTCACATTTCCCAATTTTGGAGACCATTAAACTCTTCAGTACTTAAATTGCAATAAAAGTTATTTTATAAGCGCACAGGGCGCTTATTACGTCGAATATGGTATGTGTAATTCATATGTGGACTGAAATGCCATACATTTTGTTGGTACAGTATGCAATTGTTGAATTGCTCTAGGTAATAGTGAAGTTCTGGGCGGATGGTGCTGTGGTGAACTCCGCAGTTTGAAACTATGCCTCACTTGAAGTATGTGAAAAATATTATATTAATTACCCTATATGTGTGAGGACATTGTATCTAGTTATAGTTTACCTTCTGTTCCTTGAGAAGTGTCAATGCACCCCTCATGATACCACTCGTGGCCCATACAGTCCTTTCCGAGTTTGCACTCCAGCATTCGACCTCCCTTGCGCTCATGGCAGTAGCAGTAGATGTAGCTGCCATCGTTACGACATGCATCACTGCAGTACCAATCATCATCTTTCCCTGGTAACTCTGAAAGGTACCCCGGCACAAGTAAACTAAAGGGAACATGTTTGTCAGTTGTCATTGCCTTGCACCATATAAATAAACTGGATCTGTAGGAATTGTCTCCAGGACTTTGATGTTCAATATTAGAGAAAACACTCAAGGGAGAATTACGATAATTCTACTATACTGGATGCTGCTTTCATTACAACCAAACTCATTTGTATCAATTGTATATGGGGTTTGGGTTATACAGGTCCACTGTAAAGGAAAAGTAACTTTCATCTGCAAAAATTTCATATACCATAGATTCTTGAGTATAAGACAAACCAGAGTAAAACCTGTACCTAAACTTTCCTAGAAGTGGCAAAAACAGTCAGATTATAGGGATTTAAGCACTGTTCTATACTGCAACAATCTTTGTGTGATCCCCTTCCAGGTTGGTTGATTCCCTGACCCTTCTACTAGCCAGGCCTTCCATGCAGGAATTTACATTAGGATTATCCTTGAGTATAAGAACTTATAGACTAACCATTAGGTAGGTAGTACACATAATTTTGGTAATGTGGATACCAAGAATGTTTCAAACACATCAAATTACCTTTTAGACCAGCGCACTCTAAGTGGAACCACATCCGTTCACATTGCCAGCTACAGCATTGCACCATGTGATCTGCTTTGTCTATGTTGATGAAGATGTAAAGTATCAGTTTGGGTGATTTTAAATATTTGTGAGATGAACACCATACATCTCCTTGTGCAAGATGGTGGCCCTAAATGGGTATAAATCAGTAAGCCGACAGGGACCTTTTAAACATAGACACAGGTGACACATGCATTTTAATAATACACAGAGAATTTAGAAATCAAAATGTAATTATTTCTAGAACATATACTTTAAATTAGATGCAATGACACCCTGTCTCACCAAAGAAGTGACACACTGAGAGACCCTCACAAAACAGGGGACGCATGCACATGAGGTTTACTTACAAACACTGAAAATGGCAATACTGGGTTGATAACTGACCTTCCAAGCAACAGTATGCAAAGGCGTCCAGGTGTTTCTTGTTGATGTTGCCTCTCGCTTTCTTTATGGAAGTTTTGATGACAGCAAGGTCTTCAGGGGAAGGTGCTGACCAGCAGAAGTCAACTACCTCTGCTGCCAAACGTTCTACCCATTCCTTCTGCTGGGCTGTTGTACCATTGGCTGGGAAGGAAGCGGGCAGTTCGTCTACTGTAGACACGTGACGTAGCTTCAAGGCACACTTGGTGACGTATGCATCGGTGGCAAACTGTAGGAGAAGAGAATATGGCAAGGCATAAGGACACATGTGGATTGTCTTAGCACATGGTTTATATCTTGTATCCAATGTGACAGTAACATCAAGCCACTCCTCTAATGCAGCAAATCCCTCTAATGCAGACACTTTGCAGAGTCCCAAACATACTACAATGTAGTGAAAATTTACTCCCTCTAATGCAGCCACAGCACCAATGCAGACACTTTCCCATAATACCAAGGGTGTGCACATTAGAGGTACTTGACTATAGACAAGTTTATCCACACATATTAACAAATTGATCTTAGTTATACTTTGTATATATTCTTAGTAGTTCCTACAGGTTAAACAGTATATATACCATTTAAAGCCAGGTTTCTTGCTGAAAGACTAACATAATAAATGATTTGAATGATGCACGGTACATAGGTGGAGGTGTAGTAAATGGTCAAATGAACTGAACTACATCAAATTTCACTAATTGTTTCAAGGTCTCCTAAAACTGATCATAAGCAATTTCTAAATTAATCTTTTAAAGCAAAGTATTGCTGATTACTTTCTTGGTTTGGTTTTGATTTGTAATAAACAATGTCAGTTTACCCTAGATGTTAAAGTGAATGTTATAGGTGACGGAAATCAGGGAAACTTCAAAATTGTATTACCTGTGACATGTCCCAGACCTGTTGCACATTATTCTTCACATCTTTCTGCAATGATCGATGATGGAATTCTTGCTTCAATTGTGCGAGGGTGCCCCGCGAACCGATACTCGTTCCACGAAACATGAGGTTCATGTAGTCCTAAAAGAGCAAACAAGAGGTAGATCCGGTCACCTCTTTTAATTACTCAAAGACAATTTTACAAATTGTTTATCACCTAACGGGCTATTGTTACGTTTCTGATAGGGAATAGTGTTCGTAAGGGAAATCTTTCATGAGGATGCATATATAAAGAATGTTTATGCTATACAATTTGGAAAAAAGAAATTGGATTGTAATATAGTGTTGTGTATTACCAACAGCCTATGGACTTGCACAGAGAGTTTGATCAATTAATGCAAGAGGGCACATTATTTATCAAGTTTATTAAGTTGAAAATCACTTTTGCAAGGCCTTCTTACTAAACACTACAAGATGGTAGACTATTTATGAAATTATATCTGTGGTTACATGGACGTAAATCAGTACACCATAGGTAAGAAATTGTTATTCTCTACCTGCAAGAGTATTATCTCCTTGTGGAACTCTTGGGGGGAGGGAACAAGTCCGGACAATCGTTTATCATGTGCCCAGCCATTTGCACGGCCCATTAGAGCGTGAATCATCCTCTCAATGCTCAACCCGTCTCCGCTGCACAGCATGGGGACTGCCCTGCCGTTTACCACAGCTACGTAACGGTACAGCTGCTCCATTATCTCTATTGTGCCATCAGTAGAAGATGGGTTGGCCTCAACAACACCCAAGCTGACCTACAAATGATAAATTGACATTAGGAATTAGTGAATATAGATTTATGGATATTTGCAAAGATCTTTGATAGAACCTAAGGGGAATAAGTTTTTACACAACGAGCCACAAATTACTTGTCCACCATAATTATTGTTAAAGCTGAAATAAATGTTTGTATAGTACAAAGTTCTATAAAATTTAACCCCTATATGGTCATCACTTATGGTTAATATATTTTACACCGTTTGCATGAAGATATTCATTTCAAGGGGCAATTTACTTGATGTTTATGTAGGGAGAAGGTTTTGTAAAGTATTGGAGTTTTTCAATAAATAATAAATCGTACGAGATCACTCTTCCGATTCATAGCCTCAGTCTGGGCATGCTTGAGATGTCTGGGGAACTTGACGTCCTGTAGGCAGTCCAGATTTCGAGTCAAGACCTGGACCACCATATGCTCCATATGTTTCCTTAACTGAAGGTAGTTTTCGTGACTGGGGACGAAACATACAGGGTCTACGTCTACGGCAGGTATGACATCATCTTTCAAGAGCTGTAGTGTTGGGACTCTGTGAGCCACTCCAAAAGTCATACCCCACATAAGGAATTGGTTTTTCTTCTCTAGGCCCTGGTGCATTGCCTTGGGATCTATTTGCACATTGTCCCAGCAGACCCCATAACCGCAGTTCTCTCCCAGAGGGTTGTGGGTAGACATTGTTAGCTTCTTGTTGAGACAGAATTTCTTGGGGCCATCCTGTAACCTCTCCTGCAAAGTAGAAGAGCAACAGTAAATTAAAGGGTTTAATTTGTCCTTGAGCTTTTTCACATTTATGGAAACTAATTCAGTCGGTTGGCCAAATCTTCAGGAGCCCTTTAACCGTTGAAGGATAAAAGTAGCTAAAAGATGAAATTTGTGGTCAAGATGCAGCAATCCAGCCTCAGCAAGTAACTCACTGGTGCTACATGGGTGCATCATACCAGCCCTTTGCCAGTGTCAACCCAGTAGGGGCAGCATACTGCTAGTTACTTGGCGGGGCTGCATTCATGCATCATGACAACCAAGGACACCTCATGAAGGGTGAAAAAGAAACGGTATGTCAGGGATGTCAAGTATCTCTGACCATGGAGCATCTGATGCTCTTTTGTCAACCAACCAAGAAGAGTAGGGACGACCACCTTTGTGGAACGTCGTCCATGAACAGTGTCTTCACGAACACTGAGAAGAAAGAAGTTCTGACCATCCTCCGGGAAACAAAGATGTTCAAAAAGATGTAACGGGGAAAACAGGCCCCCCCCCTGGAGACTCGGCCTTGGAAAGTAGTTGCATACTCGCCAGTTCATGATCCGCTGGCCCGTTTGGTATGGAGCTGCGACTGACCCGGTGGACTGGCCAGATGAGGTGTCTGCAGCACAGCATCTGTGTGAGGCAGCACAATAAAGAGGGGCCTGATGCCACGAGCATTGTTCCACCGCTATGAGCGGTGACCCACTGCTACAAGCAGACTCATAAAGACATGCACGGGCACACGCACTCACACACTTAAACGCGCAACCTAGATGAGAAAAGAATGGACCGAGAGTCTTGATAAACTCACAGTGTTATAGATAGATGAAATTCATAGGCCAATAAAATTTACTTTCTAAGGGAGGCTAGAAATTTCTTTCTGTTTGTTTTGAAATCATCTAGGGTGGGTAAACACCTGTCGTTTACACCAAGGTCATTCCAAAGGGTGGCACATTTATAATTTACACTTCTTTTAAAGGCTTGTACTCTTCTATGATAAGTTTTTAAGCTGTGGCCATCATGCAATCTGGTTTCCCTGACTGGAGCAGTCACCTAATCCTCCTAGCAGGTTATATGATCATCAAACATCTTCTCTATGTGTTCTCATAGAAATAGAATGATCATAGCATTTGCTTGAAGAGTGTAGGCTCATTCTGATACAACCTAGTCATATATATACTAACCATGAACCAAGACTCACAGCCAGACATAATGGTCATTATTCTTGAGTACATGGTATTTCTGGTTTGGACTTTGAACTTCGTCTAATGGGACAATGGCTCACCACCATAGGCCCTAGTTAGCTATTTGGCTCTTCTTATATTTCTAGGTTTTTTTTGTTTTTTTTTAAAATAAAGATAACTGGGGTGGGGTGGGGGGGGGGGGGTATGTATACAACAGCAGCACCAACTAAACAGCACTCTTAAGGTTGATTGCTACTCATTGAATATGGACTACTGCGCAGCTCTCTGCGCATAAAGCTTAAAATTGTCAGAATAGGCTAATGTTGGGAAACTGGATCCATATACATGTACACTAAGCCATATCCGAAAAGTGGACAATTCCGTACAAAATTGTGCATTTTATTCCACTTTAAATATTTGCTATTTTTGGAACCCGTGATATTTCCTATTTTTAAAATAAATTAGAATATTGGAATTATTTACCAATAAATAATTATCGAGATTGATATAGATCTCATCACTGTGCTTCAAACAACCAAAAGTACAAAATATATACATTTTTTACCCCCATCCTTGCCCTTTAACCCATAATTTTGGCCTTTGAATATGACCTTTAGACAGTTTTTGACCTATTTTTTTAACTTTAAAGGCCCAAAACCCTAAAAAATATGCACGGGACCCCCTATCAAAGTTACTTTTTTATGTTAGCAAATGATCTAAACAATTTTTTGAAAAAGTGAAAAAAAAAATCTATGGATTTTGTTCGCTATTTTTTAAGCCTTTGTTGACAAATTTAGCATCAAATTTAATCTATCGTCCTAGAAGCACCACTTTTTTTTCACAACAGGGTTGTTTTTCGACCATAATTTTATTTTTTTCCATTTAAGGAAAAAATTTAGGATTATTTATTTCAAATATAACATCGATGTGGGCAGTGGTTCACTAAGAAAAAAAATTGTGAAAATTTTACATTTTTTGGTATTTTTGCCAAAAATAGAATTTTTTTTTTTTTAAATCTGTAATTAAAAAAGTAGCTTCGGACCTTCCCTATTTTTTTTACATTTTCCATTTTCTAATGATCTAAACTACCACTAAGCAAAAAATTGGGAAATTCTATGGATGGAAAGTTTAGAGTAGCGATCAACCTTAAGTTTGTCTAATGGGACAATGCTTCACCACCATAGGCGTTACTTAAGCGGCTGAAACACATGTGGCTGTGTGGTCCTACTGTAAGAGTACAGGAAACTTCTTGTTGGGATTGGATCAAATGGTGTTCAAACCCCTCAAAATCTTTAAATAGCGTTACTCATTGGGCTCAAAAGCCAGAAGCGACACATATACTATTGGTTGATGAGTATCATTGCATGAGTCCTGATGGAGCAGTTGGTTAGCTGGTGGGCACAATACTTCTGAGGTTGTGGGTACATATCCTGCTAGATACCCTGACTCTCAAAGAGAAAAAGGTCTTAAATATAACCACCTGCTAAGGGTGTATGTCTTATCAATATATTGTGTCTAGGTATGCTGACCCTTATATATCACTTGATATCCCTTTATATGATGGTGATGATCCCAAGTTAGTCTAGAGGGCGCGTATAAGCGCAACTTGCATTTAAGCCATGACCCCATAGACAAATTATGTTGGGCAAACGGTGTGACAAAGTCACATTCTGACGTTGTACCCAGCCAATCATATTAAGAGGTTAAAATGAGGGTGATTCTATCTAAAATGTCAATGTTGAGCCAACGTTCATTTCTCCCTGAAAATGTCTCCATAGAACCTTCCATGCCCTCTGGTGGAGATTGGAAATACTATGTTTGGGAAACGTTAGCTTCTTTCCATTGCTGGTAGTATGTTGAACGTTGGTCCAAAACAGATTTGCCAACGTTGCTACAACTTGCACTTCATCCTCATAACAACGTTTAAATATTGGATGGGACAGTGGACTGTGTCTCACCAAAATGATGCAGGTCTGGGACTCCCTGGTGTCTATATGACACACTGGCGTCTATATGACATAGTAACTTCTCAAGGCTATATTTTCTACCCATTTTGGATCTAATCATTCCCATGGTATATATCATATGGCCCTACTGACACATTAAACACATGTGAAATTTTTGTGATCTTAACAGTGTTATAATCGAGATAAATAGATGTTAAGGGTGGAAAATGTGTCTATATGACACAGAGGCGTCTATATGACACTGTAACATTTCAGGATTATATTTTCCACCCTTATTGTATTTAATTATTTCCAAGTCATAAATTATATGGCCCCACTAAAACGTTATCCACATGTGAAATATCTTGATTCTAATATTGTAATGGTTAAAAGAAATGCAGTATTGGGGAAGAAAAGGTGTCTATATGACAGCAATGGCGTCTATATGACACTGTAACATTTCAGCATTACATTATTCACCCTTATTGTATTTGGTTATTCCAAAGTCATACATTATATGGCCCCACTAGTTTATCACCCACATGTGAAATATCACGTTCCTACTACTGTTATATGCAAGAGAAATACAATATCGGAATGGAAAAGGGGTCTATATGACAAGGTGGCGTCTATATGACAAGATGGCGTCTATATGACATGATGATGTCTATATGACAAGGTGACATATATAGGTCTGTACCTTCAATTCTTATAATTTCTTGTCCTTTTCAACGCATTCATCCCAAATATGCACTAGAAATCTGGTCATATGGGAAATATCATGGTCCTCTGACCTTCAAGCATTGAGTAGGGGGTGGGAAAGTGGCATCTATATGACATAATGGCGTCTATATGACATTAAGGCGTCTATATGACAAGGTGAAATAAGCACTTGAATATCACTGTAGTAAGAACTTATTCATTTCTTGGGCATCATGTAACATACCTACACATAGGCAAGGATCTCTGCTATTACATAACCAAGGAATAATCGACATAGACCAAATGGGTAGATACAGTAAAACTGCAAAATAGTATAACAAGAAAAACACAAAAAAATGACAAATTCAATTTCCATCTCCTTACTCTGTTTTCCTTAGCAGGGTTTAGCCTACTTATTTTATGTTACTTAAAAGAACATAGATATATCGTCATTTTTAAATAAAAGTAGACAGGCCTTCATCAATTTCTTTTTGGATTAGGCCTATAGAGAAATTTGGACTAGCTTGTCATATAGACGCCAGTAACCACCACATGCCTTGTTTTGGTTGGTTACCATGGCAACCATGGACATATTTAAGAAAGAATAACCCCATGGTATGATGCCCCAACACCTGTAGTAATTTCATGTAAAGGGATTATGTCTCATTGTGAAATAAAATTTTCCTTCCTCTGAGCCCCAGACCTGCATCGTTTTCATGAGACATAGTCAGTGCCAACCATTGGCAATGTTGGCCCAATGTATCCTCGCTAGCTTGGGTACATAGTATATTTAAAAAATAAAAATAAATAAAACCCTATGCCCCATGTTTGGTATGAAAAGAAAGCCGAGTGTGACTCGCTTACAGGCCACGGCTTATACGTCACGTTTTCGGGGAAGGTAATTTTAACATGCTTTTATTTGGATAACACACCTCAAAGAATAATATATCTTTGATTAAATCTACTTTGAACTGATTTCCATGCTTGGTTAGTGTGGGGTTTTAAAGATAGTTTTTCCTACTATAGTACAGTACCAACGTCAGCATAATCACATAGGGTGCTGGCTTATACAGCAGGTAGCCTTCTACATGAGAACTTGCAATAATTACTCACTTCTACGGTGGACTTCCAAAGGACCATGTCTGCATCGTGCTTGGATCTCAACCGGTCCACATGACCCCGGGCAGCAGAAGATCCTTGGGAGATTCCCATTCTGTTCAAGGTAGCAACAGTTTTCTGAGAGGAGCCTTGCCGCCACATCTCCACCCCCATTGCAGAGGGGAGGAACTTGAAGCGTTGTGGGTTACGCGTAAAAAGCACCAGTGACATAGCAGTTCCAATTCGTACATTGAGCATGTCTTCGGCTTGTAGAAGTGTCTGCTTGCTGGAAAGAGATATAGTAGAAAATAAAAGGGGCTACCCCTAGCACCGCTGTCATTACTTATAAAGGAAGTTTCAGTGCCTGAAAAAAAAAACTATATTATGTGTTACTGAACATTCATGTACATCATCTGATAAGCATACATACGGTTTAGTTTAAAAACAAATGGAAAGGCGTCGCCAATTTCACATAAACATTGTAGTAAGTGTTAACTAATTTTACTCCGACAGTATATTCATCAATATTCAGAATAGTATGCTGGGCAGTGTAAGCAATGGATGGGGGTATTGGTACAATCTAAAACAAAGGTAATTATAGTAATTATTTTGTACCCTCTATCTTTTTTCTTGCCCATGATTCGATGCCCTGTGATGGATTTTGGTTCTGGAAACATACACTTGAGTGCCCCAAGCGTGACAGGAGCAACTGCAGCTACGGAATCCAAAGCCTCTCCCCAGTCAAAGTTCTTTATAGTGTCCTCGTTTAACTCTTGGTTGAATTTAGTCTTGGTGGCCTGCATTGATTTTCGCTGCAATGTATGAAATAAGATAGCTGAGAAAGTTACCAGGAGTGGCTGGTGATGCCCACCTCCAGACCCCGGCAGGTGAGAGAGAGACTGACTTTTCTGACATGAGCTCTGTGCTGCAATCTGCTAACGTCCACACAGCAGCGTTGGACAGGTAAGACCACGACTTCACTGTCAAGTACCAGGTCTGCCCAGACCCGTACCTACGCCCCACCCATGCCCTGCTATTTGAAATTGTCCCTTACGATAGGGCATAATTAGCGCCAATAGTTTGTAACCCCTCTTTATTCATTTCTGCATAACTTAGGTAGTTTTACATGTATGTTATAATGTACAATATGCTCATGAATGGGTGGTGCGAAAATATACTATGGCTAGTGAGATTTAGTAAAAATAACGGAATTGGGAATGAAAATTAGACATTACCTCATTTTTCATTAGACCATGTACAACCTTGATCATTGCACGCTTTGCAGGTTCACTGCAAGCAGCTAGCAGACCAAAGGCTTTGTCATAATTGTAGTCGGTCAGGTAAGCTGCAGCCTTTGGTACAAATCCCCCACTAGCTATCAGCTGCTTTCTTGTATGATTGATTGGGGGTTTGATAGAATTTGAGTTCCTTGATGTTGACTCTGTGTCAGTCGATGAAGGGTCAATGGTAGACGAGGGTGGTGTTTCATGATGAGGCTGCTTACTGTCTGGACGTGTATTGGTGAGAGAACCGCTGGCACATGGAGGTGTGATGGGGTAAGGCCGCTTCCTTGTAGAAGGTATAGGGATAGTGTCAATTAAAGAGCCGTCCCAATTCTTCACAGGTGTTGCTGGCCAATGCCTTTTGACTGTGCGTTTGCCTCCTCTTCGAGAAGTTTTGGCCACAGTGGACTTGTTGAGGATGGCCACACATCCAGTGCATATGAATGCCTTCGAATCAATGGAACTGTAAAGCAAAAGCACAATTTATATGTCAATTCAATGAATGGCTGTACATAATGAAATGTGTCATGTCCTTCAATGGTTAGCAACCCCCCTCCCACTTTTTAAGAGACAAGTTATTGATTCTTAAAGGGTGCAGGGGTTAGAGCTAGATAGTTGGGCCGTTTTATTCTGGTAACTTGGACTACGGACCCCCCCATGGGAAATTATGGCATTTTCACCCCCCCCCCCCAAAAAAAAAAACACATAGGTAAAAAATGCCTGAGTAGCAAATAATAGGGAAGCCCCCTTGGGACGTTGTGCGCTTGGTAACCCCCCCCCCCCCATAGAAAACAACCAGAAACACACCTACTTTATTATTTTTCCTAATGTAGATCACACCAGTTACTGTAATTGTATTAAAATTTGGTGTGAACATGTTTCCCAGGGTTTGGCTCATTTTAAAAACACAAAAGTAGGGATGTCAGTGGTAGGAAATGTTACAAAAGGTTCACAAAAGAAGCAAAATTTGTAACACTGTTAGTCTTTCCTAGATCAATGCATTGCTGCCAGTATAGACTAAGGGGCCATCCATTTATTACATACGCATCAAGGGGGGTGGGGTGGGGGTCAAGCCAAATGCATACATGTATGCGTACAGAAAGGGTGGGGGGTTCTGAGGGTATTTTGGCATACCCCTTGTATATGCATGGGGGGGTTTTGCTAGTCATTTTGGACAAAAATAGGGTGTTTTTGGGGCCAAATTCCAAAACAAAATGAAAATGTTGCCGGGACTTCACCCCTAACACACCCCAATGGATTTGATTGAATTAGGCGTAAGCACCTCAATACACTTCGTCTGAAGGAATTATATATATTTTTTTTTTTTATCAAATACGACAGCTTCATTGATTTAACCAAGGAGTGCTGTATTTAACACCCCCCGTGAAATAACCCATGGCCGTATTTCACGGCCCTGTGACGTCATCAAAATGACGGTTTGTTTACATTTGAACGGTTTAGGAAAAGCCTATTTCAGCTAAATTAGGCCCTACCTCCCATAATAATTGAATTTGAATCGAACACAAAGGAACACTCGTTTTAGTCTGTTGATTGGGTTTTTTCAGTTTTTAGATGTCAGGCCGCATTTCACTCGGCCTATGGCCTCGGGAAATACGGCCTGACATCTAACTCGTGAAATTACCCAGCAAACAGACTGAAACTTGTGAACCTTTGTCTATTTATTGCAATTAAAGAGATAACTGGAGCTCGTATAACAAGAACATCCATGCTATATTTCTGTGGAAATTAGTCCTACTGAACACCATATGCAATTTGATAGGCCCTATTCTTTTTTCAGCAAATGCCTCACACCCCTCCCCAGTGAGGATAGAGTTCAGTTCAACATTCAATAAACATTGCTAAGCAGTTATGAATGTTGACTGAATGTGCAGCAGGGGGTATCCAGGATTTTTGCGGAAGGGTGGGAGGGGGGGGGGGGGGGCGTGATATAGGCAATGCACTGGGGGCATTTACAAATTTAAGATTAAAATGTACAGGAACAGGGTTCTCCACAGACTCAAAAATCACACCGTAAAAGCCTCGCGAGCCGACATAGCAAAGGCCTTGAAATGGGATTAATCTCTATTTCAATTGACGGATATGTATTCACTTTCGAAAAAAAGTACAAATGTATTAGAATTCGAACAACTCTATAATTATTTTAGAAAAAAAACACTAAAATGTGAATAGCTTTGGTTCTAATTGATGGATTTAAAAAATTCAAAAACCTATAGATAGCTAAAATGACACCGGCGGCGATTGTAGGCTAATTTAACACCGGCGGCAGTGAAAACGACGCCGGCGGCCCGCCGGTGTGATTGCAGTGTGGGGAGAACCCTGAGGAATATAGGGGGGCACACCCCGGGTACCCCCCCCCTAAATCCCCCCTGTGTCCACTAGGGCAGATCTGTAGTGTGATGATTCTATTTGGCCCAAAACACACAAATAATGCATGGGACCCTATGTTGAATTTAGTTTTACTAGTTTGCTACTTTTTTACTTTTGATTTTAATCAATTTTGTTTTTAATTAATGATGAATTAATCCATATTTTCAACCAAATATAATATTTTTACCCAGAATGCCACCTGGTAGAACCATAAAAGTATCTTTGGAATAAAGAGAAACATACGGGGGCTCATTGTGTGATGTTTCATATTTGTGTGGTTGCAGGTTAGGGCAAAATAAAATCACGGAACTTGTGATATTTTTTTATATTTTTTAGAGAAAAAATCAAAATATTTTTATTTTTCAAAATTCTGTATCTTAAAAAGTAGCTCGGGACCCCCCTATTTTCTCTTCAGATATTTGTTCTAAATGATCTAAGGTACCTCTGGAAATAATTTGGTGAAATTCTAAACTCTTTGAGTCAATGCTATCGACCTACCTTAATTAAATAACACAGGGTAATATTGTGCACCTGCTACCTTCTTGGCCCCCTACAAGGCAGTAAAATGTAGTTAGAGCTTAATTTGTCATTTAGTCGATTTCTCGTCAATATTTTCTCTCTAAAACAATTTTTAAATTCTATTTGTGATTATTTGCCTTGTGTGTGATGTTATAGATACAAAAATGTGTGCTATAACCCAGGTGTGCAATATTGCCCCATTTTACCCTAGGTCACGGTGCTATTAGGCTCGACTAAAATTTATGAGATGAACATAAACCACCCTAAATTATGATAAATCATAAAACGGCTTTCCATACTTTTCGGGGGCACTATCATGAACAGCTTGGCATTTGTTCTACCTTCATAAATTATTTTTTCACTGGATTGTGACTTAAATTATGTAAAATATGAGTTATGACAATAATAGTAACCTGCCAATAATAGGTCCCACTACTCTACTGTCATTTTTAAAGTTGAAAATGCACCTCTATTATATTGAATGTTTGTATATCATGTAACTCTTGCGAGTTTTTAGAGAATCGTCATTGTCATTGTCATTGTCATTGTCATTGTCATTGTCATTGTCAGTAGGTCGAGATGGTAAGAAAAATGATAACTCAAAGTCAAACTCACCTGTCTGCAAGAGGGAACACCTTCAAAAACGTCCTGGGGCTGGCTACAGCAGCAATACTGTATCTCTTGTAGTTTTTCCCACTTTTCACAAAAATTTCGCCACAAATGAAACATTTTTCGTTCATTGTGATGTAGATGCCACGCCCAAGTGGGCCTACACGTGGTGGTGTTGATTCCTGCACTCTCCAAGCAGAGGCTCTGGAAGCACAAGCCTGACATCTGGTGTCATATTCTGGCATGACTTCCTTTGCACATGTGCAGTGGCACTTCCTGGGCACAAAAAACTTGTCAACAAAAGTTTCAACAGTTCCACATTTATAATTGTCCGAAAATGACAGTTTTTTCAACATAACATTTGGAAATAACAAGGCAAGTGTGAAAACAAGTATTATGAGATGTCAGCATTGGCAGCCTTATTTGCACATAATGTTTCTATTACGAGTTTGAGCAGGTGGAAATTGGGAACATTGCTATTCTGGGTTTTAAACCCAGCCCCAGACCAGGCCTCCCGAACTGCGTTCGCGTGATTCGGGAGACTAAACAGGCCAAACCTGCCATTGGCCTTGTTCTCATACGAGAACATAGATGTCACACCTTACTGAGTCTGCGTAATTCTTGAGACTTGATTCAGGATGGTGCCCTAGTTATAGTCCTTCAGCTTTTGTCAGTTATTGTTGCTGCCCTCGGCCCCTTTCAAACATGATTTGTGGCCTACTTCCGCTCTAGGGAACCAGCACGACCGACCTGCTTCGAACCAGCATGGAGCAGGGACGCCACGACGCGGGACACAACGGTACTAAAGGTATATATGCCGTGCCATGTGGGTAAACTGCATGTATTTCCAGCAGCCAATCTCTGGTTGAGCCAAAATTCTTCAAAATGTTAATTGCCATGTTTGTCTACTTTATTTGTTACAATCCCAACAAAATGCAAATTGTAAATACCTAACATAATTAAGTTTATATCCAATAAAGAATTGATACTCCAATATTTTTCATTTGGATATAATTATATGCCTATCTAGGCCAATTAGTCAAAATTGGCTCAACTGACCTCACTCTCCCCTATATCTTCATGTAAATTCAATATCTGGACACCATTTTAAAGATAAGACAACACGGTGTTCGACTATTGAGATTTTTTTTTGATTTTTTTTTTAATAGGATGATGATTGCCATGGAAACAGTAAACAAATAGGCCTATTCCGGAATTGCTTGGATTTTCTCCACCTTCCATCGACCAAGTGGTTATATAACTACCACACAAAATTGAATTCACTCACTAGGCCTATAGGGCCTAGGCCTATTGCAAAACTAGATTAGGCCTATGCCTCGGCCTTGAATTTCTTTCAATTGAGACCTTTTGTGTTAGGCCTGCCTAGGCCTATAGATCTTTTCTTGTTCCAATGATGTTGATGGTTGAACATCCCGTTGAACATGCAGCAGATTTGTAAACAATGGGTGGCTTTCATGAAAATTTGAAACCTACCTATTAAAGTTGAAATGCTAATAGGTCCTAGGCCTAATTACAGGGTTTACCATGCCTAGGCCCTATAGGAGAGTGACAATAAGAGGTGAACTCTAGAAATGAATAGGCTATAGCATTGCTAGCACCACTATTTGCATCAACCCCCGGAAGTTCAACATGCATGATATAGCTTGACATAGCCTAGATAGTGGGCTAGCTGAGTTATGAAGTCGGTGAGGAGCCATAAAATTTAACATAGGCATAGCAGGGGTGGGCATATCCAAACACGGTGGAGCCAATACAGGACTAGTTGTAGCCAAGACAAGTATTGGAAGGACGTGCAAAAAAAAGCACCTTTCTCATGGGCTTTTTTTTTTACAGCGCAGCGGCTGATGTGCCCTCAACCCTCCCCCCCCCCCACAATACAATTCTGGAAGTCAACACTTAAAATGGTGTGTTCTGGTGCATTTTGGCACAAAAATATTTTTCCTCCATTCTGTAATTGTCCTCTTTTTATTGGGACTGGAACATTATTTTTAGAGGGATTCGAAAGGTTTTGGAAAATTTTGAAAATCTTTACCTAAAATGGTACAATCTGATGCATTTTGGCACATATATATATATATAATTATTATGGCTCAGATCTGTATTCATCTTCTACTATTGGGGGTGGAAATTATTTTAGGAGGGACAGATTAATGGAAGAAAAATTTGATCGATGATACCGGATATGGACCTGACAAAAAAATATATATATATGGTTGGAAAGAGCTAAGCTAAACATGGTCTTTGGGCTACAGAAAGCCCCAGAGCTTGATGACACAAAGAGCCAAGTTTGGGATCAGGACTGATCAGAAAGGGTCAGGTTTGGGCAACATGAAGAGCCACCAAGTTTAGGAATAGGGAAGGGCCAAGTTTTGGCACCCAGGTTTTGGCACTAGAAGGGTTAGGTTTGACTCTCAGAAAATTAGGGGTTCTCTCTCACCTTTCTTTCACCCTTTTTTTTGATTTTCAGGGGGCAGGGCCTATGTGACCCCCCTCCCAATAAATGTGCCACTGGGCAATTTTTAACAAGAGATTGCCCTAGAAGGGGCATACTCCACCAATGAAGACCTAGCAAGGGTCTAGTTTTCATTAAAATACCCTTGTTTTCAACAAAATGGCCTAAATCTCAAGAAATTACCACAATGAACATGCCTATTTCAGATTTTAAAATTGGAAATTTTTAAATATTGAAGTCAAAATAATGAATTTTAGTGCAAATAAAAAATGTATTATAACTTTGGTTCTAGTTGGACGATTTACAAAATTCTTTCAGTTTTGGAAAGCTTGAGTTCAGGTGGGTATTGTCGCCAATTCCAAGGCCAGTGTCGCCACTTTTTGGCGACATGGCGACAGCTGCCCACCCCTGCATGATAGGCCTATTTCATGAGATATTGGTTGCACACGAGTAGCTTCGAAAGCCTACCTGTCACTTAAAGTGTTTGGCCTATGAGTTCAGATTTGCACCTGATCTAGGCCTATGTACTGCAACATTAATAGAATGATACTCTCATATAGGTGGGTCCAGATGGGTCAAAAGCGACCTGGCGACCTGGGTTGTTTTCCAGGCGACCTGGCGACCTGGCACAATAATTTAAGTGACCTGGCGACTTTTGGAAAAAAATGTCTTTAGTAAAGGTGGTCTAAAAAAGCGACTTTGCGACCTGGACCCCTTAATTTCGGCGACTTTCCGACCTGAGGGGGGGACCCATCTGCACCCCCATATAGGATTTTATCTACTAAACATAGGGCCTAGGGCCTACCTGTCATAAAACATAATGAAAATAAACACCTAGGTACTTCAAATCTGATTTCCACTGAAAGAAAATGATTTAGGCCTAACGATATGTGAGGAAATCAAAATAAATTAAGCATTGGTCCAATTTTGGATACCGGTGGTCCAATTTATGCACCCCATAACGAAAAGTGACCACTTGCATTCGTTTTCTTTCCCTTTTGGCAGGCTAGAATGATTCGAATCTCAAACATTTTTTCCTCAATTAGAAGGCCTATGACTAAGCTTACCCTGCATATACTTTTTAGATTGAAAGAATTAGGAATAATCGCTAGACAGCGAAAAGTTCCTAGGGGGTCCCATTTGGCAACTTTCCCCCAGATGCTTTTCTGCATAATTTATCATTTGAATCTGGCAAACCCGGGGGTCCAGAGATACTAATAAAACTATAGTATTTTGAGACTATCTTGTAGTTTTGA
>CANHQG010000382.1:0-35686 GCA_947462335.1 Harmothoe impar
TGTGTCAGGTGTGTGTCAGGTGTGTGTCAGGTGTGTGTCAGGTGTGTGTCAGGTGTGTGTCAGGTGTGTGTCAGGTGTGTGTCAGGTGTGTGTCAGGTGTGTGTCAGGTGAGTGGTACAGGGTGTGTGTCAGGTGTGTGTCAGGTGTGTGTCAGGTGTGTGTCAGGTGTGTGTCAGGTGTGTGTCAGGTGTGTGTCAGGTGTGTGTCAGGTGTGTGTCAGGTGTGTGTCAGGTGAGTGAGACACCTGTACAGCACCCTACCTACTGATACCTTACAGCCCCCCTACCCTGTCACACTGTGTGCTACTTAGTGGGGTTCTAGGATGTGGGCAGCTCATAGGAAGATACATGCATAGGGAGCTATACATGTATACAGTGGCGGCGGAACAGGGGGGGCCAGGGGGCCAAGGCCCCCCAACTTTAAAGATGGGGGGGCCAAAGTATATTTTGCCCCCCCCCCCAACTTTTTGGGAAACAAACTCAGAAACCCCTAGAAAACACTAGTCTCAGGATTCCTAAAATGTTCTCAAATAACAAGCTCAAACTCCATCAGAACACATCGATTTAAGTGTAAATTCTCAAAAAATGTCCAAAGATCATTCAAACCACTCCGAATGTGCCAATTTAAAAGGGAAATTCCTAAATTTTCCGGGGGCCTGCGGCCCCAAGACCCCTATTTGTAACTTCCTCCAACCAACACCCATTAGGTTTTGGGACCTGCCCCCCCCCCAACTTCATCCACTTTCCGCCACCCCTGGTATATCTCATATTAGGAAGTGGTCATTTAAAAAAAAAGGGGGGGGGGGGTGGGGGATTTGGGGGGGGGGGACCAAAAAGATTTGGAACTCTTGAGGGGGGACCAAAAAAATTGTACCCCTTTTTAGCAAAAACGCTGCACTTTACTATAGCTCAAAGGGGTCGGCCGCGTTCCATTACAATCTACTAGTACCTGGAGAGGGAGGGGGGCGAAAAAGTTTCTCCCCCTCCTAAAAAAAAGTTAACCCACTAGCGAAAATCCACCGACGCCCCCCCCCCTCCCCCTCCCCCTTAGTGGGGTTCTTCTAGGGATGATTCTGGGGTTCTAGGGAACACGATAGAGAGCTACACATGTAGGCCACAGGGGAAGCCTGTGTTCTGGGTTATTAGATCCTACATGCAATTATAGAAGTGGGGTCAACTATTTTTTTTAGTATTACATGACTTATATTTACCATAGTGAAATTCCTGAATGCATGCCTAGCAAAACACAGAATTAAGACTAAAAATTAAAGAAAACACACCCCATGTATTGTTCTGTATTCAATGATTCTGAATCTTTGTTTCCATACTCGAGAAAAGGTATCCGCTCGTGTGCTAATCCATTATCTGCGATAGCCTAGGGTAGACGTGAGAAGGGTCCATTGAGATCTCTCTCCCAGGCTTAGACTTGAGCAAGTCTTTTGGTAATAAAAGAGTATCATGATAACAAAATACCATGACAAAATACCATACGAAATGTGTTATCATTAAAAAGTGGCCTATGGTAATGTCGTTTGGAGCAAGAGTAGATGGAGTGGGGAAAGCATATTATGACAGGAAACAAATTAGCTTTCCCATTTTTTGTCAGAAGGGGGAGGGGGGTAGAACATGGGAAAGTCATTAGAGCTAGCAGGGTAGTTAAATGGGAGACTTGTGACAAGTCTAACTCTGGATGACAGTAGGGCTGCAGTTAAAAATACCCCCTGACCATCTGGTCCCCCTCATCAACTGGAGTGGGGTTAACCCTTTATGGACGGCATAATGCCTCAAGGATTCAGGTTCATGATGCACCTATGCAGCTTTGGCGGGTAACTCGCCGGTGCTGCAGTCATGTCACATGGAGACGTCTATTTTGGGTTTTGTATTTTGTTATGAGCATCATAACCGTTTATTGATGTGATTTTCAGAACTACATGTTGGTCCAGGTGTCCGTTACTACAACATTGTATGTAATATTATATGCACATAATGTCCAGCTTTTGCTGTAAGCAGTCTGTAATAAAATTGGATATTTGCCATATGACATCAGAGAGGAAGGAATAACTATACGCTTATTCTCCTTGGTCTTTGATGACATGGTCAAATGTGCACTGAGTATGATGCACGAATGCAGCCATGGTGAATTACTGGCATCCACGTATTATGACGACCAAAGTGATTATTGCATTAAAGCAGTCTGCTGTCCTTACAGGGTTAACTGTCCCTTTGGCCATCTTCTAATAGATAAGTAGACACAGTCACCCTGCATGTCCACCCCAGGGTAATTATCCCAATTATAACATGTGTTACCTTTTGTGGTTGTGACAAGTATGGTCACACTTGTCAACACAACACTTGTAACAGGGAAATTATAATGGTATATTTCCTGGACGAAATAGTTTTAAAGAATTACACGTAGTGATGTACATAACTCCACAGATTCAGATTTAGCGTTGTTTATGGCAGAAATTAAATTGTGTGCTTCAAGTTTCTCGACCCTACTTGGCAAATGTATGGTTATATAAGAGGGGCTAACAAAATTCAACCTTAAGTTTTCAAATAATATGACAATTAGCCTCTTTTTAACACAAAACAGGTCCGACCCTAGACATTTTAATCCAATTTTGAGAAAAATATTATTTCCTGAATACTAGTGAGGCCTATTAAAGTTTTAGAATAATGGCTAAACAGGGAGAAAATCCGTCCTACCTCAGACCAAATAAACTGAAACACTTTCTTTTCCCCCGTGGTCATGATTGTAATTCTGTGAACATTATATAAACAGCTATAAACTGTGAAGGTGAAATATAAATTCAGCATCAAAGCAGCTGTATTACCAACAGGTGCTTGCCTGGCACATCATCTGAATGTGTAATACCAAAAGGTCCTGTAATTACTTATGCAAAGCAACGGTACAAAGGCCGGTGGTTTATTACCTTCATAATTACCTGCAATTAGAATAATATTACGAAACACAGAGACCTAGCAGGCACTGTTTCTTCGATTTGTATTTTTTTGGGGGGAAAAGGACAATTCGACAGATTGCTGGTTCGACAGGACGATTCGACAGGACAATTCGACAGAATTTCCGAGACTGTTCGCCATATTTTTGGGACTATTCGACAGATTTATTTTTTGAGTGGGACATTTCGACAGATTACTTTTTTCAAGCTACATGCTCATATAAAACGGCTGCTTTTAATATTTAAATCGTGTATAATCACTGGCCTATGATTATAGTTGTTTGTTGAAGTTTAAACCACGGTGGTGGGGCAGAACAATAGAGTTTGCACCTTGGTTATACTGCATACCCTGGTTTAAAACAGATAGACAATGGTTATGAAAAGGTATGTAGATTAACCACAGCTTGCTGGTAGGGCGACTTGGGCTTCGCCCTCGTCTGGCCCCACCAGCAAGCTGTGGTTATTTATACATACCTTTTCATAACCATAGTCTATCTATTACTTAAACCACAGCGGAGGGCTAAGACAAAGGAATTCACACCTTGGTTATTTCTACTTAGACTCACATAACCTTACTGCTGTGGTTTAAAATAGATAGACAATGGTTATGAAAAGGTATGTAGATTAACCACAGCTTGCTGGTAGGGCGACTTGGGCTTCGCCCTCGTCTGGCCCCACTAGCAAGCTGTGGTTAATTCTCCATACCTTTTCATAACCATAGTCTATCTATTACATATCTAGATATAAAGGGGCCGTGTGAAACATAATTCAATGCGCTGATCATTGTTTATGGTACACTGCACAATATGATCCTGCTCAGCCCCGACCCCGCCCCCCTCAACATAAGGCTAAATGATTATCTTCAACCCCCCCCCCCCCAAAAAAAAGAAAATTAAAAAAAATAATTGAAAGCCTTCTTAACAAGCACGCTGTGAATATCCATGGTCGAATTATATGCTTAATTTCATGATATCTATTGCAAAATGTCTCCTGAAAATTGGTCCTAAGTCAAGTGCATCTTTGGTACATTAGCGGAATCTTCTTCAGGCCGTGGTAGACATATCACAGTGAGATATAACAATCTGTCGAATTGTCTTGTTGAAAAAAAAAATCTGTCCAACAGTCCTGTCGAATAGTCTTGGAAACTTGGAAATTCTGTCGAACCGCCGTTCTGTCGAACCGCCAATCTGTCGAACAGTCTGCCAGCCCTTTTTTTTTGGGGGGGGGGGGGGGCGGGCGGCAAAGGTCTTGGTTGCAATAGGGGAAGGGGGCTCCCAGTATATATATATTCGTATACATGTAAAGGGGACCTTCTCACCACTGTGAGTGCCACCCCCAACCTTGAATGAATGAATGATTGGGCAGGAAAAAGACGACTTTCTTCATCAGATAATCGATACAGTGAGGTCTTCTTCAAAGCAGAAAAAAACTCAGATACACCCCCTCCCCCACCCCCGGGACCCCCACCTACCTCTAACAAAAAGGAGGGGGCAATGGGAGAAAAAGAAAGAGGGGAAAAACAGTAACTAGTAGCAGGTGTAGGAGAGGGGAAAAGCACAGGCCTCAACTGAGAAGCATACTTAGACTACTTGTAATAGATGTATATAGTAAATGTATAAAGTGTGACAGAGTTTGACAACCATCATCTTTCAAGTTTCAACCCTAGGCGGCTCTACTTGTACCATGTCTTTGGTCGTACACTCAAAAAGTAAACTTGTCTCCAGACTCTTCAAAGTGACGGTCATAAAATAAACGAGTCAAAAACTCGTCTAAGTGACAAGGAAGCGGGTCTTCTAGCTGGACATAGAAGACCCACTTGGCATGTGCCAGCCCAAAACCCGACATTTGCCAGCTCCAGATTCTATTTGTGGGATGGTAACCTGATAGGTTAGACAACTTTTGACTCGTTTATTTTATGACAGTCACTTCGACGAGTCTGGAGACAAGTTTACTTTTTCAGTGTAGACAGGTGGCACCATCCGAGCTGGAAAGATGATGGTGGACTAAGCCTATATATATTCTTCTAGCGTGCTGTTCAGTTTAAGCCTGTGTAAAAACCTCAGTGAGTGTTTTATAACCTCGGTGTGTTGAAGGTGTGGGAAACACCTGTCTGATACAACCCGTAGTCAGCTCTATTCCACTTGGACGTGATCTAATCTCCTACATCTTTATCAAATCTACCCCACACCCTGGTTTATATAAAATAGTAAATCCTTAATAGAATTGGTCATTCTCTGTAAGAAGCTCTCAACATCCAAAGGAAAGGGGATAGATACAAAAGTGGGAAAAGCTGCATTCTTGTCCATTCTTCTGTCATGTTTCTTACACTGACTCTTGTTCATCTGGCAGTATCAACAGAAAGGCAACTACTAGAAAGAGCATGCGATCACTTGGTTGGATACGTCCAACTAGATATGTAGCCATCAATGGTTAAGTAATACGTGGAAAGGGAGATTTGTTCCGGGTTTCTTTTGATGTCGTCCCTTCCAACCCCCAGTGTCTGTACAGAAATCCCGGGGGGGGTACTTGAATTTTTTCTGATATGGGTGTGCGGCTGGACCTATGACAACCCTTACCCTTGCTAGGGAGCTTTTGTGTCCAAATCATACCCTTGCTAGGGCACTTTTGGCCCAAAAATCCTTGTTTTGACGAGAAATATCACGAAATATATACTTAATGGGTCATTTTACAGAGAAATTTTCCTCATGTCCGGGAAAAGTTCGGGAAAAATAGGAAAAAGTGGTACATTTTGGTGAAAAACATGACATTTTTGCAAAAAGTGACCCTTGCTAGGGCGATTTTGTTGAAAGTAGACCCTTGCTAGGGACATTTTTCCTTCAAAACATGACCCTTGCTAGGGAGATTTTGCTGAAAAAGTACCCTTGCCAGCCGCACACATGTGTATACAAAATATACCAAGTGCCCCCCCCCGGGACAGAAATCTACAACATTATTCGGGCCAAGACTAATCCCTGAAGGATTCTAGAATCTATCTATGTAGCCTAACAGTAACCCGTAAACACTGAGAGAAAGGTTGCATTAAATATACTTGAGTCCATCTGACATGATCAACAGGAAGAGCATCTCATTGCTAAAGTACATAGATAGGCGGGGGGGAGGGATTCTTCCTGGTTTCTTTGAACTTTCTCCCTCCCAACCCCCAATGTTTGCACAGAAGTCTACAACATTAGAGCCGAGGCTAATCCCTGAAGGATTTCATCTCCAACATATTTACAGAAACACCTCCATCAGAGGGATACTTAGCTGTGCTTGGCTACTAAGACGCCTCAGCTACTTGAACATGAAACACTCTGAGTATGGACACAACACCTGCGTGTTTACCTTGGGATTGATGTAATGATAAGTTACGTAATGATTGGTGGAGGAGACCCTTTTATGTGGCGGGCTGAGCGTGGGAATCACTACTGGTAACCCTGGATTTATAGATGTAGCGATATGGCCATCTTGGTGGACACTGCAACCAAGGAGGAAGCGAGGGAATACTAAGCCCCACAAGTCATTTCAATGCTAAACTTTTTAAACCAAAACTTGAAGGGAAATGCACTGAGTGCCAAGCTTTAAATTACTCTTTTGGCACCACATGTACATATTGTCACACTCTGTTTCTTTTCCCTTTAAACTTACTCTAATGACTTTTTTGTGTTAAGGTGGCGAAGACAATGGCTGGAAGATACTAGTCCCCAGTAGCTAAAGTAAGACAGAGTGGTTTCTTCTGTGGTCTTTGTCGGGAAAAGTACCTTGCCTTGCATTCTCATGATTATCATTCTGGAGACTTTGCCACCCCCCCCCCCCATCTACAATGATGAGTGACACCTTTTGAAGGTATCAAATTGGTTAAATTCAATAAGTAATATCTCCATGTTGAGACACTGATATTACAAGTTGACTCACCTTATAGTTATAATAATGACTTCAGGACGCCAAACGATAACGCTTATCTAGCAGTAGTAGTGAGCCTCGGTAATCCAGCCCTCGGTCACAGGTGCCCGGTACACTTGTTGAGTTGTTGTCCACTTGTTACAGCCTTCTAGGTACAATCCACCCATGTAACGTTTATCAGCACATCACAGGTACTCCAGGGTGCTTGGTCTCTTGTTGATATCACACAGGTGTATTTACATGCATGTCAGGTGCTGGAATGGCTACAGGTGTCTCTATGTATCAGGTACTTGAAGTACTATCAAGCAGGTATCCAGAGGAGGTAGGGCCCTAGGTGAGGCCCAGGGGTGAGGTGAAACTCAGAAAGGAGACATGCACCTGTAGCAATTGTCGCAGTAGTCTAGAGACACAAATAGATAACTCCAGTAAATCACAGGTACTCCAGGGTGCTCGGCATGAGGTCCTTAACTGGTACCACACAGGTGTGTGTATGAGTGTGTCAGGTACTGGAGGAGTCCACCAGGAGGCACGTGCCGTCCGTCCGTGTTCCACCACAGTTCACACAACAAGTGGAGTGGAAGGGGACTGGGTGGTGGGGGACTGGTGGGTCTCTGTGGTCGGCATACTCTGCAGCTGCTGTTGTGTGAGGGTGGAGTGTGGGGCAGTGAGGGGGAGCAGCACAGGTGCCCAGTGTAGGTGTTACTACAGACGCCGCCACAGACCGACGCGCCCCCTGGATGACATCACTGCTCTATACTCATTGATGACATCAAGGAACTACATCAACACAGCGAGTAACTCGCCGCCATAAATTGGCCTATACTTGTAGATTGAGCAAGAAATACTATAGACACATAGGCTCCTTGGATTGAGTGTATGAACGCAGCACTGGCGAGTTACAGTAATACTCGCCAGGGCATCATGACGAATGGCATGATGCAATAACGTTATAAGTATGTCATTAAAAGGGGAACTCTTAGCAGTGTCTGAATCTAGTCTTGATGTAACCTGACTGGAGTCCACTTCATATCATTATCACAGGGGGGTCTAAAGCCTAGTCTTGATGTCATAATCGTTGATTTATCTGGATCTGAGAAATCTAAAATCGAATTGCATGTCCAATAGGTGTTTCACAAAGCGCTGCCCTAACAGCTAAACAAATATTTGTTTAAATACGGACAATGCCGTCCAGTAGCTAGATGGATATTTAATTAGGGTTAGGAACAGTTATAAAGAATCTATTCAACATATCAGACAAAGAACTGGATACCAAGTACCGCGGTGTTATGGTCATAAAAGCCATAAAAGTCGTCGTCTCATAAATACGTAGGGCGCGGCGCTATGACGTCACATAGGGGAGCTGACCCAAGTGTCATCAGGGAGTTTTGTTTTTGAAGTCTGTCCAAGACGAGGGGCCTTGTTTATTTTGTCATGGCGGCTCCCCCGGCCAAATCAACAGGGTTACCGCACTGTTACTGTTAGTGAGCTGGGGGGGGGGGGGGGGGGGGTGAAGTCATAAAGGGAGGCGTGGGAGGGAATCGTTTCCAGGAGATGTCCTGATAGTGTGGACTTGGAATCTTGGGCAAACTTCAGTTTAAATTTCCCCCGAAATTTCCCCTCGGATTATAGTACATTGTTTATGATTCTGTTTGATTGTTATCTTAGAAACTCAAGATACTGCGTTCCCCAAGCACTGGGCGCGAATTCCAGTCACGCTTGGATTAATATAATTTATTTTAATATAAAATATGCCAGTATTTGTCCCTGTAATTTTCATTAAAGTTATTCAAAAATAAAATAAATCATTTTGAAGCATATATTTTGTGATCATTATGGGCTTACTGAGGAGAAATATTCATTCTTATTTTCTGATTGGCCTTGAAATAAAACCTGTGGTTATCATCGCATGACTAGATCGACCAGAGTCTAGAACAGGTCTACACAGACCGTGTGAGTGTTGTTGTATTCCCCACACCGTTATTATTAGTCAAAGGTCACACCCAGCCACCCCTGACCACCCCGGGACCTGTGTACAGGGCCAGGGCGGCAATTAGATATCATGAATCAAACTCTAAATGTCACAGCTTACCATGCCAAGGCTTGGTTTTGGGGAGCACACATTAGATCTAGGACTAAGATAAATGTGTGAAATACTTGTACAATATGTCTATAAACTTATTCACTCTACGTCATCTTAAACATTCCTACTTTTTTTAAAGCATATTCTCCATTTCAGAAGTCACACCGGGTAAGAAAATTGTGTTAGCATCTGTAATAAGGCCTATACGTGTAAAGACTTTATTTAGAAAAGAAAATCGATTTGGTTAAGTTCAATACAAATAACAAATGCAAAAGGATTACAGAGAAGTCTGAAATAGGTCACTAATAAAACTGTTCAATGGATTGAAAAGCTGTACAAAGGAGGTGCTTCTCAAAACTGACAGTGACAAATTGAGATCTACAGGTAATTGGTAATCTCCTGTCTCTGAAGAAGTAATTTACTACAGACCAAAGGTATGTCCTCTGAGTACACATTACTCAATATTAGTCACAAATAGATCTGATCTAACCCTTTAGAGAATGGCCGCCCAGTAGACGACACGCGTGCACAAAGGCTCCGTGCATTATCGCTATTTCTACTGATCCAAATACCTTATAACCTGCTATAAGTGGAACTACTGTTGTATAAAGGTGTTCTGGCTCTACCAAGACATACATTATGGCAGAAGGAGGAGGATTCACCCCATTTCGACCTGAAATACTGACGGTACCTGAAGACGAGGAGAACCCCCCGCCACTGGAGGTAACCCCGGTAAGGCCATTACCTATGCTAGACGTGCCAGGTCCAATCCCTCAGATCGCAGGCATTACATGGTCACCAGAGCAGCAACAGACTAAGTCAAGGTCTAAAAAAGACAAACCCCCTGAAGATCTAGAGGCTAGTTTCCTTTCAAAGCTTAAAAAGGTCACAGATAACTTAGTAGAAATATCTTCAAGCCTCAATACTGCATCGTCCCTTACACATGCCAATGCTACTCAACTTGCCCAAGTCATAGCCCAGTCAAATTCTAATCAACAAAAAATCGTAGAATTAGAAGAAAAATTAATGGATTATGACCAATTAAAAGAGGATATGGAGCTTCTAAAGATGAAGATGACTAAGCATGAGGCATCAATCAGTCAGATCTGTGAAAAGGGTGAAAAAGATGACATAGACAAACGACGATCTCATCTGGTGCTTAGGGGAGTTAGTGAGGAGACTTACGCAAATCCAAAAGCAGCGGTTACGAAACTCCTGTCTGACCTTGGCACAGGTTTAACTGCGGCCGACTGTAGTGCTGTGTACCGACAAGGGTTCAAGACCGAGAGGGGAACGCGCCCAATTATGATTCATTTCAAGGAGAATGGCCACAAAGGCAAGGTGTTTGCCAATGTAAAAAAGCTAAAAAACATGAAAGACACTTGGGATGGCATACAGGTAGCTGATGACCTTACCCCTGCTCAATCAGCTGAAAATAGGGATCTCAGGCTAATTGTAAAGCAAGCGAAGGCACTTGATAAGACTGCCACAATAAAAGGTAAAACAATTACTATCGATGGAGAGAAATTCTCCCATGATACAATTGAGCTTCTCCCAGAAAACCTCCGCCCAGGGTCAAGCAAGACTTTAGTGTTCAAGTGTGGAATTGGATTCCAGAGTCACCATTCCATTCTCTCTAACCTATACATGGTTTACTTTAAATACAACGGGCAGTATTATCATAGCGCGGAACAGGCATACACACACCAGCTCTCAGTGTTATGTAAGGCCACTAAAATAGCAGCCAAAATACTCATTGCCACTGACGGCTACGCGTGTATGCGTCTAGCTAGACCCCTCAAGGAGCACCCTGTATGGAAAGCCAACCAGCTGGCGGTAATGCGAGCAGTCCACCTGGCTAAATTCACCTTTAGTAAGGAATGTGGAGACTATCTGAAGAGTACTGGTGACAAAACCCTACTAGAATGTTCATTTGACAAGCTATTCGGCACGGGTAGAACCTTAGAGCAGGGAGAACTCAACGGTGCAGACGACAGGCCTGGGCAGAACATGTGTGGTGTTATACTGGAAGAGACCAGAGACGCACTTCTAATTCAGTAGCATTGCCAACATGCCCCTACAGGTACTAATGACAGCGGACAGCAGGGGTCGAGGCCTCCAAACCAAGGTAGACGCTGCTCTTATTGACTTACATGCTATGGACATTAGCATCAAAATTGAACCCCACAGGGGAGCCACACTCACATCCCTACTAGAGCCTACCCTTGCTTTACTATCAGAACGCTCGTATGATGTATTGATTATCATGGCGGGAGTAAATGATATGAGCAATATACATTGGATTAATGAAAACACGTCTAGAATTTCACCCAAATACTATGAGGTGGGTAATCTAGTGGAACAACTCATAGCGAAATATGAACACTTTAAGTACATGGTGCAGTCTGCTACGCATGGAACAGTAAAAGTTATATTTGCGGAGTTGGTTGGGCTCAGTTTTGAGCAATGGAATCAGTCCCCTGGTGATTATCCGGCCGAGCAGGAAGTTATAAATAATTCTGTTGAGCTGATCAATCAGATCCTATGGGATATGAACAGACAGACTGGTTTCCCGGGTCCGCACCTACAAAACTCAGTCCATGAGCTGAAGAAGGGCAGGCGACGACACAAATATAAAAGGATACCGGATGGTCTGCACGCTGACACCACCACTGCAAAGATATGGGCGCGGTTAATAGCCAAAAACCTCACGACTCTGCAGCAGATGATTAGAGCGAACTTTGTCACGCAGACTGCCTACCTTTAGTATTACCTTGTTCCAAACCAGGCTAGACCAACCTGACAGACCTATGTTTAGTTTCCCTTAATGATAATATTCCCAAAAGGGCATATGGTTCATACAGATGTTAATATGCCTGATTGGGACACAAGTTGGTCTAGACCTGATTCTAATAATTAAATCCCCCTCCAAATAATAGCTAATAACCCCCTAAAGCCCTATATCAGAATTGATTATTAAAAGTGATTTCAACGACCCTAGTCTGACGGATGACCATACAGATAGTATCAAGATGACTGGGGTCACCCCTTTGTACTCAAAATTGGGCTAAATCTAATTAGTATCATGTATATCATAGCATTCAACTAGAAATATATTTTGTACAACCTATAGCTAAACATGAACATTTAAAATTCTACTCTTCTCTACCATGGCGAGCCTTACATTCTTGCTCCTCACTGTCATGTACCCTGTCTCTTACTGCCTTGACCTGAATGACCATGGACAATGAACTTGATTCTTATAAGGGATTGCTTAAGATGCACCCAACAAGGCACCACAAGAATTATTATATTAATTTGTAGTAATTTAACATCGAGTGGATTCAGTTGTCCATATTAAGTTACGGTACAATTGTCTAGCCTACCGGTACTAATGTGTAGTTTACCGGTACTAATCTAATATCACAGTAATATAGTTACCGGTACTCATATTGTATTGTATTATTAAATTTGAATTTATAATTAGATTTGAATTTATTATTCAAGACTTCTGTTTACATGTATTAATGTGGCAATTCTACTATTCAGATGCACCTAACCCGACTTAACCATTACATGTGAACACAGGACGAGCCGAAACAGGACTTTGCCTTCAAGCAAGAGTGTCGCTGACCACATACGTATGACCCCCCCCCCCCCCTACGTCTCACACACTTCATTTTCATTCATCTAGATAAGGTAATGGATATCATTTACTAATAAAATATAATTAAGATAATGCACGGAAGCCACAGTGATCATACTTGGAGTCTACAGGGTTGTATATGAGAATACAACATGATGTATACAAATAGCATTGATTGCGCATATTTGCATACTTGGAAAATAGAATTTATTCTAAAGTCGGGTGGCACTGACTGTATGGGACCGCTGGTCATGTTCAATTTGTCCAAGGGCTGTTGCTTATACACATTTTAATGGCTGTTAACTTAGACTTTTCTGGGGATAAAGGCATACACTTTGTACATTTTAATTGTCGAAGCCTAAACGGGTGTATCAAATCACTTAGGGAATACATAGAAGACTCTAACATTGACTGTGTAACCCTGTCTGAAACATGGCTCACGGATGAGAGCAATAGCAACCAGCTTATTATAGAAGGTTATACTCTAGTAAGGCAAGATAGAGCTATCCAAGGCTTAAGGCCGAGTGGTGGGGTTGCTACCTATGTTAAGAATGGTGTTACTGTATCCTTTACAGAACTTAGTAATTACAATAAAAATGACCTCGACCTTGAGGTTCAATGGATGGTGGTATATAAACCTAATGTTAGACGTATTGTTATAGCTAACATATACAGACCTCCAGAAGCTAAGGGTAAGCCTGGGTTGGATCACCTGCGAGACAGCTTTAATGCAATAGACTCTCAAAAATATCAGGAAATTTTTATGGTTGGTGACTATAATATTAACATAGCCCCCCTTAAACCAGGCCAAAGAGCACACCCAGATTTACAATTATTAAAAAATATGATAGGACATTTAGGCTGTAAGCAACTGATAAAAAATTACACCAGAATGAATCCAACAACAGGCAACCATACAACCTTAGATTTGATTATTACTAACTCATACAATATAACAGGGTTTGGTACTAAGGCCATAAGCCTAAGTGACCATGAGCTAATATATGTTACACGCCAACATGTCTGCGTCCCTAAAGAGAGACTGGCATTCACAGGTCGAACATATAGATTCTATAATCCTATTGACTTCAAGCATCAACTGCTGCAATTAGATTGGAACAATTTCTTTACATGCAATTCAGCTCATGATGCATGGGAAATGTTCATATCAGCTCTACATTATAAGTTAGATGTAAACTGTCCCATAAAGGACTTTAACTTTAAACAAGCAAAGAAGCCCTGGATCACGAGGGAAATGATATATCTTATGAAGGATAAAGATGAGGCCTGGAGATATTATTGCCATACAAAAAATGATGATGATTATGAAATCGCTAGGTTCCTCAGAAATAGGTCTAAAATCATTAATAGAGAGGCAGAGAGGAAATTCCACAGGGATAAGATAGAGGCAAACAAGGATAAACCAAAAGACTACTGGAGAGCTATTAATAAAGTAGTAAATCCTAAGCCCTCATCACCTACCTTCTCACTTATTAATAAGGACACAGATGAGCCTGTCCCCCATGAGGAGACTGCCACATTTATAAATGATTATTTTGCCAATATAGGAAATAATTTAGCCCAAAATATGAATACCCCATGGGTTTACAATGGCAAGACTGTTGACTCTGATTTCTCTTTCCAAGATATTACACTGGAAGAGCTTGAGCCTCTATTGAGGAAAATTAATGTCTCCAAGTCGTCTGGGGTTGATAATATTTCAACACAGGTACTGAAGGATGCTCTTACCAGCCTACCCAACCATGCCCTCCATATATTTAATTTAGTTGTTGCTGAGTCCAGATTTCCAGATACATGGAAGCTAGCCAAAGTCTCACCCCTACCTAAGGGAGGAGACATCACTGACGTGAATAATCTCAGGCCCATATCCATCTTACCCCTACCAGCTAAAATTATGGAAAAATTATTACATAAACAAATAATGCTTCATATAAATAATAATGAAATTCTCACTGAAAACCAAGATGGTTTCAGACCAAAGAGATCCACTTTAGATAGCCTTTCAAAATTTACCAACTCCATCCACTCATCAGTCAATAAAGAACTCATCACATCAGCCATCTTTTTAGACTTTAAAAAAGCCTTTGATACAATAAATCACTCAATATTAATTAATAAACTTTCAGAACTGGGCTTTTCAAATTCCTCAAAAAATTTAATCCAAAATTACCTAACTAATAGATCCCAACAAACTAAAGCGAATAACTATATTTCACAGCCTGCTCCCATCTCATGTGGTGTACCTCAAGGAAGTGTCCTGGGCCCCCTGTTGTTTCTCCTATATATAAATGATTTAAATCATATCCTCCAAAATCTTAACTGTCAGCACTATGCAGATGACACTGTAATTTATTTCCCACATAATTCTCTTAGCTTAGACGTACAAAATATTATTAATAATGACCTTGAAAAAGTAAACATTTGGTGTAAAAGTAATAAATTGTCCCTAAACACTAAGAAAACTAAAGTAGTTCATTTTGGCACACAATCTCTTCTTAAACATACCCCTAAGCCAGTACTAACTATAGACAATGTTATCATTGAATCTGCTGTGACATACAGATATTTAGGTTTAATACTAGATAATTTATTAAGCTATAAGCAACAAGTACAAAACCTTACTAGGAATGTTAATTTTAAAAATAGTCTATTCAGGAAAATTAGGCTTAGCCTAACTCAAAAATCAGCAGAAGATGTTTTAAAGCTAATGATGCTACCTGCCATTGATTATGGGGATATTATCTATACCTCAGCCATTCAAACCGAACTGGATCATCTCCAGAGTGCATTCGACAGGGGGCTAAGGACTACATACCTAAATGAGGACACAATAAATGCCAAGAAATTAAGCAAAACCGCCAAACTAAATAGGTTGGAGGACAGGAGAAAATTCCATGTTGAGATCTCAGCCTTTAAGTTAACCCAATCAAATTCCCAACTTGATACAAGGCAAATCTTTACAAGGCTACATGATGGCAAACTGCTGCATACAATTTGGCCTAAAAATCCCCACTATAGGAAGAGTTTAAGATATAGACAGTCTATGGCATGGAACTCCTTTGACAATGATATAAGAAATATTGATGACATAAATAAGTTTGTTTCAAAAAGAAAGGAGTTCTATGCAACAAAACTTATGCTTGACCCTACGACATGACCTAACGGTCATGTCATGGACATAGAACCTCTCCCTCTACATGAGGGGGACCCAGCATTATCTCCCTCTCTCAGTGCCACCCCCCCAAGACTTTATATTATTATGTAACTAACACCTCTCATTTCCATCTCTCTTAACAATCCAACTAATAGCATTTGTAGGCCATAATGGCCATAACTTTTTATTCCAAATTTCCAAATTTTACCACTCTCTCAAATGCCATATACCACCAGGCATGTGTCACAACATCTGACACACCCTTTTTAGGACCTTTAATTAAATGTAACATACCCTGTCCATAAGGACTAATGATGTAATTAATTATACTATTGTAAAATGTTTGTTCATTCATGAACCCTCGAACTGGATTATTTGTAAAACATGCCCTAGGCTAATGAAATAATTCAGGTTAAATAAAAGAAATTTCAACTTCAACTTCAACTTCAACTTTAAGGGCCTCATAGCGATTTAATGCAGTTTGCAATTCATCAGCATGCTGCATGAATGCAGCCCTGTTGAGTAACTTGCCAGTGCCGCAGCCATGCATTGAATCCATGCAGCATGCTGATCATATGGGGTCGATGAACTTCCCCAAGGGTTGGCCTGATTCTTGAATCAATGAATGCAGCACTGGCGAGTTACTCACCAGGGCTGCATTCATACATGATCATGACAATAAAGGCCACACATAATGTAGTAAAGCACTATGCGGCCCTTAAAGGATTAAAGACCAATACTAATCCTCCTACCCCAGAGGATAATTGATTATATCCCACCTACCTCAGATAAGATCAACAAGTGACGTCACTAGCGCCACCCACCACCTGCCGGCAGCACCACGAACTACTTCAGTCACTCAGTCAGCCCTACTTGTCACCTTTAGTTTCCCATTCCTCAATGACGTATCTGATGTATGACGTCATAGTTGGACGTAACCCCCACTTTACCGGTAGTAATGGGTATGATGGGCCTTTTTGGTGGTTGTCATGGTAACTGTCATTGTACCTTTAAGTCCTCCAACAGGTGTTCAGTGTGGTAGGTGTGTGTGTGTGGGGGGGGGGGGGCAAAGACTACTCATACAGGTGTTACATAAGATGGGTTACCTGTATGGAGAGGGGTTGGGGCTGGGGGTGAAACTGTCCACCCCTCGGAAGCCGCCATTTTGGATTTGGGTTGAGTACACTCAAAAAGTAAACTCGTCTGCAGACTCTTCTAAGTGACAAGAGAGTGGGTCCTCTAGCTGTAGTTGTCAGATAGAAGATACACTTGGTATGTACCAGCCCAAAACCTGACTCATGCCAGCCCTAGACTCGTCAACCAGGGTCTGATTCAGGATTTTCCCTGTAGGTGGCATCAGTATAACATGCATTCTGTATAAAGTTGGGGAATGAATTGCATATTTTCTATGTTGATTTTAATCATATTTATGGGAATACACATACATGTTATGGAGAATCTTGAAATTTATCTATTGGGGTTGCTAGAAAAGGTAAAGGAATCAATGTTTTGATATAATTGAGACAGAACAAATATGTGTAGGGCACAGACACCTCTTTTGTGGTTATTTCTATGGTACAATAGCTGCAAGGAAACTCCCATTGGTATGACATCCACATATGTGTTAGCAGTCTGTAACTAAAGGGTAGAAATACTCTCAATATAGACTTGGGGATATGGCAGGAATTCCCTCAACCTACATACCTCTATGTTTGTATGAATTAGCTATTATAAACCTCAGAAATATAGACAGACATGGACAACAATTATGCTTAGGCAGAACCCAGTTAGCTCCACCTGCAGTGAAGTAGATGTAATAGTGCACAGGTTAACCCTCTAAGGGGTGCATAGTGCTTTAAGGTGCTATGCTCTATGTGATCATAATACATGAATTCAGCCTTGGCAAGTATACTCGCCCAACTGTTGATTCATTTCCAAAGGTGCATGGATGCAGGCTTGGCGAATAGACTCACCAGGGCTACATTCATGCATCATGCTGACAAAGGGATTCAAGCACATTTAAAGCAGTTTGCAGTCAATAAAGGGTTAACTATTCTGGGTTGTCAATTTGACGACCTTAGACTTGTCACTTGGAGTGGGCCACTGCCTGGGCTAACATTGTCAGTTAGATGACCCTAGTCTTGTCTTGTGGGATGGTAACCAGACAGTTCATCAAATAGACAACCTTTAACTCGTTTATTTTATGACCGTCACTTTAAAGACCCTAAACTCTTCTTATAAGACAACCTTTTGACAAGTTTGGATCCCTTCATTTTATCAGTGTACCTCTCACGATGTTGGCAAAAATAAATAAATTTTCTGATGATATTCTGATCTGCTGCGAGTTGCGGCATGACACTTTTCGGTACTTTCGGTCTTTGATGGACCCCTTTTCAAAGTCCTGGATCCCCATAGGCCGTGGGCGTGGCAGTGAGGGGAACCTAAAGAAAAATATCGCTTTTTTGCAACAATGATTGGGAAGCCCAAACCGACCTAACTAATACATCCCTATATATGGAGCTAGAGTTCATTCATTGAGTGGATTCTTTACAGGGGAATTTTCTTTTGTATCATAAAATGTGATTTGTCATGTCTGTGGCAGGTGCCAGGCAGTGTGCCAGAAGAAGGTTTGTGATTTATAGACTTCAACGTACACTGAAAATCCATAGATTGAAAGGGTTAGTCAGTAGGCCTACAGACTATCCTAGGTTGGTCATTTGAGTGTTAGTCATAATGGCAACGTTATATTCAAAAATGACCGAGGGGTCAGTCAGTAGTGGCTCACCTAGGTTCATCATTGGTGTGTTTTATTTGTATACCACTAGTTGGGGCCACCTGTCATGACCACTCAGTGGCTCCCCCTGGAAATAAAAAGACTAAGGTGGGTTGGTCAGTACTGACAATAATAAGTAACCTAGGTTGGTCGTATAGGGAGCCAAAAAATGACTAACTAGGTTAGGCACTAGTGACTGAGAGGTTGGGCCTATAGGGAGCCTAGGATTACCAGTGTAGATCTATTCAGTATGAACTGCAGCATATGTCAGCTCTGATAATGAGCCACACAGAGAGAAGAAACCGAGTCACAAGGGGAGTCCAGGCTATAAAAAGAGAGCCAGGGTCTCTTTGGCTCACTTTTCACACTGTCTGACTCCCCATGCGAACGGCCTTGACTCCTTTTCAATTAGATCAAACAGAGTCCATGTCAGCTGAGGTGAGTCAATGGTTACCTGGACTCCCTAAGGGAGTCACAGAGGTGAGCATACAAAACGGAAATAGGAAACCCACTAGGTGACACTACTGTACAATGACTGTAATGCCATCTAGCATATATGTTAAGAAGCCATCTGACTCTGTTTCTAATCAGAGTCAAGGGTCCCTACTCCCTTTTCCCCCAAGGGAGTCAAACAGTTGGTTACAGTTAAGCCTGCTAGGTGGTAGCACTATACCTAAAATGGTAATATTCTGCATGCTCAGATCTCTAGATCCATGTTATTTGTGACATTGATAATTATGGTGATACGTGTATATCATTGTAGCATCAATATGTAATGTCGGAATTTCATTTTATGAAATAATTACAGTTAATCTAAAACTGTAGCATAAGCATGATGTATAAGGTATAGACACCCAATTTGTAGCAACATGAGAAAGTTAAATCCCAAAAGCTCATATGTTCCTTTGTATATTAACTAATGTGCTCTGAGGGATCTTATTGAGATCCCTCCTCCTTGTGAGGCATTGCACCAACATAATGTAGAAACATCAGCTAGGGAGACAGCTATTGAAATGGTTGTATAGAGGGTTAGGGGGTAGGAATTACCTATAAATTATGACTCTCTATTCCAAAGGAGCCATCCTGTGCCTAGACTCCCTTTCTAAAGGGAGTTGCAGCATAGACCTGGACTCTGTCTGTAGCGGGGAGTCATAAAAGGGAGTCATTTTGGAGGCAAAACCTGGGCTCTCTTAGGGGAGTCAAATAACTCCCTTTTAAGGGAGTCAGGTTCATCAAGAGAGTCAGAAAGAGAGTCAGAAAAGGGAGTCATTCTGGAGGCAAGCCTGGACTCCCTTTTGACTCGGTTTCTTCTCTCTGTGCACCTTTATTAAGTATATGTGCAGGCATTACCACAAAGACGCCACACAATCTGTTTTTGTCAAAGATGGGGGAGATACATTTCCTACAAACCTTGCAGCTGGCGTATAAGACTATACTGTAGACCTGCAACTAATCAATACACTGTTGAGGTATATTGTTGAATTTGTTTGCTTTAACGGGGAATAGAAACATGAACCATATGAAAATGTGTGGCAAACTCAATTTTATTGGGGAGAGATCGTTTCTGTCAATTCAGTTTCAACTCTAAACCAAGTTCAAATTTGAGTCACTTACTAATACAGTATATGGTGGCTTTGGCTGGATCTATGGAACCGATTTCATCTGATATACATGTAATTAGAATCGATCTTTTGAAAGAAACAATAAATTTAATTTATTTTCTCTCTTGCAGCTGTCTTTAAAAAAGAGGTAGAGAACTGATGAATCAACAACATTTGGCATCACGGCCCTTATCAACTCCAAAGTAACTGCCCCCAAATTACTCGTCTCCTTTGTGTGAATAACTACATCTTTTAAACGTGGTACCCCAATAAACAGCCATTTATCACCAGCCCCTTCCTTCCTGCTGTGAAAATACCCCCAATATATAGGTGATAATAATTAAGGGGGAGGGGTCATATTTTGTGTGGGTCACTTATCTCCCGTTATCTTCTAGTGTTGAAATTATCCCCATATGAGGTCCAGGAATCTGACAGGCATCGGCGGGGGGGGGGGTATGGGGGGGGGGGGGTTATGGGGGGGTTATGGGGGGGGGGTATGGTGGCGTGGGACAACCCCCCCCCCCCTCTCCCCGCCCCATCCACAACGTCTCACTTCTTCATACCTATAGTCTAGCAGACTGTTGCAAACTACAGGGAGTATTGTGGGTTTGACGATAAAAGCATGAAACCTATTCTCACACGTAGATACGATCTTACCAAATACCAGTTAATATGAATGTGACATCCTTTCTTGGACCATGATAATGTACATGCTAGTATGCTGATGATGTATTTGTATCTCTGGGTTAATAGACATTCCCGTTGCCAGTTTGAAAAATGACTAACAACTTGTTACACTACAAATACAATGTCCCTATACCAAGAACCTTGGTATTACATGTACATTGTATCGGGGACTGCATACCGATCTCATCTGCCACTTTCCATCTGCCAACATGAAGCTGGGACTCCACTACCCGATCTTTTGGGCAATTCTCACGATCCGATCATACAGGTCTATACAGTTTGCTCAGGTATAAACAAAGGCCTTCAGAAATCTATCTGGCCGATTAAGCCATTCATTTTCTGTATAAATTGTGTATAAATCGGCCGATTAGAGTCCTGCAGATCAGACCAATGAAAATCAAACCTGTTAGATACGGGATCGGGAGCCAAAATCTGCCTGTGTTGCAAAATCGGGACATAAATCTGGACCTAAATCGTTTTACATAGCCTTGGCAATTCTATTTTCCACTTGTTTATAAACATAAACATCATTTATAAACATAAAGCTATGGCTGGGTCCCTGCTTAAGGAATGTATTTGTTATGGTATTTAATCGAGTCCGATTTGTGAGAATAGCCCCGATTTGTGCATAAAATCGGTTAGTGGAGCCTCACCTTGAGAGGTTTCATGGTTTCATCGTCAAACCCACAATTCACGCACCAGCCAACTGGACTATACCCATACCTCGGGGATTATAACGGTCAGGGCATGTGGCACGCGTTTAAATAATTGGGGTCATGGGGGGGGGGGGGGGGGGTCCGGGGGTGCGCCCCGCCCCTACTGCCAGCAGGAATATCATGTTATTCAGCGGTCTGTGAAATCCTGCCGACCCCGGGTCAAGTACATCCTGATTTGTGGACGGGGGAAAACTGAGAACCTAACAGGCTGCACGCATCTTCTACCCCATGATTGTTGGCAATAATCAGGCGCGGATTTAAGGGGGGGGGGGGGGCGCACAAAATCAGTAGTTTTTTTAAAATATAAAATTAATATCATGAAGCTTTTTTTTCAAAATCAGAATATTACGGACAGGGCAGTTTGGGATGATGCTTGAATGCAGCACTGGCGAGTTAATCACCATGGCTGCATTCATACATTTTGATGGCATTAAAATGGAGTCCCTTCACCTTTCTCCCACACTCGAGATTCAGTAGACCATTGATTGATGGATCCAGGATCCTGGAAAGGGAGATGGGCGACAGTAGCCAGGGTGGGCGCCACAGAGAAAATCTTTCCCCAACAACTATCTGGCCAAATTTTACATTTTAATATTTAAAAAATACTAATATATCCAGGATCGCGTTAATATGTGGATCCCATAGTCCCCAATAAACACTCAGTCTGAGTAGATCTACCCCCGAGGTCCACATCAGAGAAAGCCATGAACCATTAGCAAATTAGATGGCGTCTGGCTGCATGCTATATTGTGTATTCTAGGGGAGTATCTATTCTGACCTGCTGGGTAGATGCCCAAAGATGTTCTCAGATCTCAAAGTGTCTAAGACTCCGCTTGGACCAGTGTGAGAAGTAACCAAAAAGAGGATAGAAGGGGAGGTCGGCATAGTTCTGCTGAACACGGAAACCAAACCCTCCCCGGTTGCCACGTCCCTGAACAACATGATTCGTGTTGATGCTAAAAATGGGAGAATTAAATTTGTTGCCCCCTCCCAATACTTGTCCCGTTTATTATTGAACCAGGTGTCCATGCAGTCGGGATGTTCCGACGTCGCATTCCTTCACACTTTTAGTAGATTAGCACATTCTTGGTAAAAAGTAGGTACACGCCTTTGGGTTATAATGGACCATTAAGAGATTATAGACCCCCCCCCCCCCGTCCACTTTTGAACAAAGCTATAAAAGGTCACACATAAAAGGTCAAGTCGTTTTGACCTTTTTCGGCTTGACCTGATGGTATGGTTTTAAAATTATTTCATCGGGGGTCAAGCCGAAAAATTTCAGAATTGGCCAGAAAACCTCATGGATCTCAAAGGTGGGTGGTATGGAGAGGATTTAAAAAGAAGTGACCATGGGTGTACACTTTAATATATACGTGTACATCGTCCCTTTACACCATAGACTTCCGACACTATGTATACGGCCCTAATAGGGTTAAACAGCTTTAACTGTTCTGAAGTGAACTGATGCATATCTATACAAAACCCGTTCAGTTGGATATTATGTACATATAAAAGTGATTATCAGCTCTTTAACTTCCTGTGGTGGTGACAGAAATATCGTTATCCTAAATTTAAATCTTAATTAGATGTATTTGATCCCTTTGATGTGAAGGAGGTGTCAGTCACGGAGAAGGTGGGAATACACAAGTGGATACAATTAGCTGATGATCAAGTATCACAGGGAAGGCTAATGCATTCCACATACTGTAAATCTGCTTCCCTTTGTGCATCTGTCTCTGTCCCTGGCTGTATATCTCTGTCTGTCTATCTCTTTCTCTGTCTCTCTCCCTCTGTCTCTCTGTCTCCCCCTCTGTCTCTGTCTCTGTCTCTGTCTCTCTCTGTCTCTCTGTCCCTCTCTATATCGGTCTCTGTCTTGCTCTCTCTCTCTGTCTCTCCCTCTCTCTTGTCTTCTCTTTCCCTCTGCTCTTTCCCTCCGTCTGTCTCTGTATGTCTCTGTCTCTGTATCTGTGTGTGTGTGTGTGTGTGTGTATGTGTGTAGATGTGTGTGTGTAGATGTGTGTGTGTGTGTGTGTGTGTGTATAGGTGTGTGTGTGTGTGCACATACATCTCTCCCTCCCTGTATGCGTGTGTGTCTCTCTCTGTCTCTCCCTCTCCCTCTGTCTCTGCCCCTGTACCTGTATCTGTCTCTCTCTGGCTCTCTGCCGCTGTATCCGTCCGTCTGTCTGTCTGTCTTTCTGGTTGTGTGTCTCTATGAGTCTGTCTCTATTTCTGTTCTGCAGTCCCTGTCCTTGTTTGTCTCTTTGTCTCTCTGTACGTCTAACTCTCCTCTGTCCTCTGTCTCTCTATCTATTTTCTGTATAGGATCGTATCAGAGGCGTAGGAAGCAAATCTTCTTTGGGGGGCCCAAGGGGCCCCACTCCAACCAAGTTAAAGTAGGCCTATCGGTCTTTATGCATGATGTATCATATACATGTATACACTTGTATTAGATTGTATGGAAAAGTAGTATTTGAGTCCCCTTTAGGTCTGATTTGGGGGCCTGGCCCCCTCTGCCTCCACTTTTCCCTATGCGGGAGAGTTAAGGATTGAACATTGTGTGTATTATATTAAAGGTCTTGACAACATTTTTTTTTTGGGGGGGGGGGGCCCAAACACATTCAGCCCCCCCCCTCCTTAGTGATTGGGGGGGCCTGGGCCCCCCTGGCCCCCCTGCCCCCCCCTTTTCCTAAGCCACTGCCGTATGGCCAGTACCCTCCCCCTTCAGGTGTCGGCATCCCTCGGGGTCTACCCTCCAAATCACCCCGTGGGAATCTAGAGTCTAAATCACATCAATGCACTCTATAACACTAGATATACAGGAAACACTACATAAGGCTCTCAAGTAGCCAGTCTCTGAAGTACGACACCTTTAACCCTCTAAGGACGGCATCATGTCTCTAGGTTCATGTTATATTTTTCATTTGTTGTCATGATGCACCAACAATGCAGCCCAGCGAGTAACCCACTGGTACTGCATTGGTGCATCATACAGCGCCTGGCAATCCAGTGTATAGTACCCTCCCCATAGGATCGGTATGATGCATTAATGCAGTCCTTGTGAGGTGCATGTATGCATCATATACTGACCAAAGAACATGGTGCATTAAATCATTCTGCTGTCCTTAAAGGGTTACTTTATCAGTGCTATACAGGTCAGTAGGAGCTGATGGGGTACACAATGACACAGGTCGTGTTACAATACACCACGGTGGGAATAAAGAGCCCCCAACACCTCAGTGGCCGTCTCCTAGTCCTAGAGTGTGCCCCTTACTGGTCACACTCTAGGGACTCTAGATCTGCCCCAACGGTCAGGATGCTAGATAATAGGGGATATACCGGTATGGGGAATCATCTTACACATATAACGGGGATTGGGTGTATCTGTAGTATTCTGTCTAATCCTCTACTTTTATTATATTTGTGTGTGTTGTTATTTTCTGTGTTGTATGTTTTTTGTTGCATTGAGGAGTCTTGAATATCATTCTTGATTTCCAGCAGCCACTGTGAAATAGTATATAGTTAGGGAGTGGTCATTTTTTAACAACAGGGGGGGGTTGGTGGATTTTCGCGCGAGGGGGTCGAAATTTTTTTGGTCCCCCCCACGGGAGGGGTCGAAATTTTTTTGGTCCCCCCCTAAGGCATCTTGAAATTTGGCGTGGCCGACCCCTTTGAGCTATAGTAATGCGCGGGATTTTTCAGTAAAAAGGGGTGCAATTTTTTTGGTCCCCCCCTCAAGAGGGGTCCAAATTTTTTTGGTACCCCCCCTTCAAGGGGTCCAAATTTTTTTGGTCCCCCCCCAAATCCACCAACCCCCCCCCCCCTGTTGTTAAAAAATGACCACTCCCTTATGTCTAATAATATTACATATAGTATCTTTTAAAATCTATACTGAAAATAGAACCGGTATTCTCGGTCATTAGCATCCATACAATATGATGTATACATTTAGTTTGTATTAAGTACAATACCATTCTATAAGTTGAGCCTCTAGAGCCAGGGGCAGATCCAGGGGGGGGGCCCTGGGGGTCCGGACCCCACCCCCCCTTTTGGAAAAAAAATTAGATTTTTTTAATGATAATTTGATCCGTCGCGAGTCGCGGCGCGTCACTTTTCGGTACTTTGATGTTTGGTGGACCCCCCCCCCTTTTTAAATGCCTGGGTCCGCCCCTGAGAACTAAGGAATAGATATTTCCTGTGACGTCCCTAGACGTAGATATTGTGAGTGCCTGGACACGCCAATATTACCACAACACGGTACAGAACGGCATGTATGAATATGTTATACAAACTGCCCACAGGCCTGTATTGTCCATGCTTGCCAAATTGACGTTTTTCACACACATACCTGGGTGGGACATTGTCCTCTGTGTCTTAGTGTGCTTCTTCTTGTTCCATGTGCATTAGGGAACGTTCACAAATGACGTCAGCTACCAGGGTGTAAGGATGTGTGTGTTTTTTCTTCTTAATTATTTATTTTTGGTGGGGGAGAGGGGGGGGGGGTCTCCGGTTATTGTACCATTGCTGGGGCTACATATATGTTGTATCTTTTATCTTAGAGAAATGATGACAAGGAGTTGGTCTGCAAAAGGTTCAACAATTGGTGACGTCATTTGTGAACGTTCCCTAACCTCTACCATCGTCCTAGTAGGCCCCCTGTTGTGAGGTACCCTGTGCCGAATACCTATATTATATATATTTATGTCTATACAACTATATGTACAGAGAAAATACTGATACCCTAAAGGGCATTGCTCGCGCCCTGGAGTATCCCTATGGCTGTCCGAAAGAATTTGATTGAGAATTGTTGATAGGATATGAGTTATTGTCCTATATATTTACATTGTCTATCTATAATGTTATTGTTCCGTAAGTGTATCTCTGTTTCCATATGCAATACAATACAGCTACACTTCCAGGTCCTACAAGGCAACTCAATATATGACAAAACTGTAGTTTCTAAAGAGTGCATGTACCTATTGTGAGAACGTGTGATGTCCATAACTCAATAAATATTTTACAGCATCTGTGTGGGAAGTGCAACTTTATAGAAAAGTTACTTTGTCAGTTAGAACAATACATAGTATGAAAACAACTGCTTCACTTACCTTCTGTCCAATGTCACTTCTCTCCCTAGCGACCTGTCGTCGTCTTGATAACTGAATATGGTAATCCTTAGAATAATGTAATTCTTCAGTAGTCCAAAAGGGAATATGTCAGTCTAAAGCTTACATCTGCACTGACCATAGTGCAATGTGTATGTTGGGGTAGGTTGCAGGTATCTCTGTATGTCAGCCTCCCAGGCCTGTAGTTCCACCCTACACCACCAGAGGTCTCTGCCTGCACCACACCTGTAGTTCTCACCACTCACACCAGGTGTCCTCACTGTGACACAACCAGGTCGCAAATAGACTTTCTGTGAACATCAGTACACTCCAGGTAGGCACTTGGAAGAACCGCACTGCAGGGCTCAAACCAGCAGTCACAGGTGGCACACTAAAATTGGCACCCTTATGAGTGCCTGTCTGAAATGACCCGATTCGTTTTTGCTCCTATTCAGCCCCTATTAGAGATAACAGAGCATGCACTAGCTTATTGGAAAGGTCTTTTAGCCGGCTATCCACTACTTATCATTGGGAATATATTTAATTGTTAGTCCTAATATGGCAATTATCCAAATGTAAAGGTCAACTTTATCTAAGCAAATTTCATTGAAATATTCATGGCCCCTTTGTATTAACATGCGGCCCTCTTTCTACACATCAATAGTATGCTACATGTCCGTTTCCAGCCTCCTGCGTGGAATCCCAAGAGGTTTCCTGCATTCCCCTAAATTAGTCATGTTCTGTCTTGATATACCAGTGTTAAACAGTCTGGGTATCCCTATGTAAGGCCACCTTTTTTTGATAACTTGGATTACGGGCACTCAGAGCCAATATTTTGGGGGGCGGGAGGAAAAAAAAAAAAAAAAAAAAGCTGTCATTTAGTACTTAAATTTTCCAGGGGCGGGAGGAAAAAAAAAAAAAAAAAAAAAAGCATTCAAAAAGTCTTGTTTTGGCTATTAAATGTAGGTATATTGAGAGATAATGAAGGTATATCGAGAAATATTTCCAATTTTGAAACCCTAATTCTGGGTGTCTGCCTGTCAGCAGGTCCTTTTTTTTTTTTTTTTTGCTAAAATTCTCAAAAAATCCCAGCGGAGGGGGGTAAAAAAAAAAAAAAAAAATTTTTTTTTTTTTACAAAATGCCAAAATTTCCATCGGCGGATCCGTAATCCAAGTTATCAGAAAAAAAACGGCCTAAGCCTATTGGTAAGATGTTAGATCCTAACACCAGATGTCACCGCTGAGTCATGGTTGAGACCTGATCTGTGGTTTCACCACCTGTGTCTTGTATCACTGTTCATTTTAATCAATAAAAGAATGTGCTATACAAGTCACATATTGTAGGATTTGGGTTTAATCAATGAGATATATATACACAAGTAACATTGTAACATTGTGCAAGCCTGATATGTCATGTTACCCTGCAATTAAAGAGAGAACAGAGTGTCTCTAGTAGTTGGTGCCAATTTGCCACACCAGGCTGTGTACATTTGTATAGCACCAGCTTGCTTCTGCAGCCTATACATGTTCTGGTTGATTTCTTCACTTCTACTTAGGATACAAATGTAATTCCAAATGTTCTGAGAGGGGGTCAATGTGCTCTATCACATGGTTACAGTCAGAATATATTGTAACCGTTTTAAAAAATTTATCCAAGTGCCTACTCCAGGAATATAACATTAACAATGCATATGTTATAATTTCACTGTAATTCCCCAGCACTTGCTCTACTTTAACTAAAATCAAGAGTCAGCCTGATTTGACAGTCTTATTGACTGGGGGGTCACGTGACCCCTGTTATCTGGGTGAGTGGTGACGTTCTGTCTGGGCCCTTGTACGTAATCCGCCCACCCCCGAGCTGAGCTGGGGTTTATCAGTTTCTTGTAATCCTGAGTTAGACGTTTGATAATTTCAGTATTTGTTTAACGTCAATTAGGTGTCTCGAGTTGATTTCTTATCAGTGGCATTACGAGTCTATGATTTCCTGCGCTGCCCCCCCTCCTTTTTTCAATTCTTTTAAACGATTTTCCAATTGATATTTTGGGCCTCCCCTGTAAACAAAAAACGTTATACAACATTTTATAACGTTATATAACGTTAAATAACGTTTCTCTCAGGCTCCTTACTATGGCATAACGTTATATAAAATTTTATAACGTTATTGTGACGTAAAATGACGTTTTTTTTTGTTAGCTTGGTCAGCGCCGTGGCGAAACCTTTTGGGTATCTTTTGCTGTAAATCCCCCCCCCCCCCCGGTTTTCAAATGCTTGGTTTTATTGGTTTTATCGAGGTTTCATGCAGATAAAGACAAGGGACTAACTCCTGCTTCCATCGTGACAAGGAAGGCGCCAACTAGTGACGTCACTTTATTAACCGGAAGTGACATGAACGCTGGTTATCCGGTAACATATTTTCCCGCGTCGTCAAATAATCTCAACACTCCTCCTCGACAAGTGAAAATATACTGTTTTAGAACATACAGTAAAACCTTTAAAATACACAATGAATAAGAATGTCACTTTAGATAAGCACTCCTCCTTAAACGTAGTTTCAGTGTTTGTAATTGAACACTCCTCCTGAATATTGAATGTTTAATTTTTGAGAAAAATGTTCAGTGTCTTTCAGATATAGGTCTATGTCCTTGACCTAGTATTTAAATGTCCAATTCTTTTTTGAAGTCCTTATCTTGACTCGTAAATGTTTTCCAGTAAACTGGTGTTAAATGTTAGTTCTTAGTTTCCTCCAGTAAACTGGTAGTCCTTGAATGACTGTCAAGTTACATACTAAAATAAACCAGTTACTTTAACTTATTTAGTTACACAAACTAGACAAATAGCAATCACCTGCTATTATTATTTAATTGAAACATAATACCTATCCTTGGAAAGAGAGGTCACCAGTACTTCATTTCCGTGTGAGGCTTCAGCCCTCACCTCCCTACTCTAAAGAAAAAATCCAGTGTCTCCTGTACACACGGTGTTCTCATGTACACACAGTGTTGCCGTACATCACTCAGTGTCCCATGTACACACAGTGTTCACACAACAATACACACACATCAGTTATCACAATACACAAATAATACACACCCCATGTCGTCCTGGTGTCCACAGTACACACACTACACAGACCTTCTGGCTACTTACACGTCTCCTGTAATTCCCAGCCACTGTCTGTAGACTCACAGTAACTGTCAACACACCCCAAGTCGACATCCTGACGTCACCTGCAGTCTCCTGGCGTCACCTGCAGTCACACCCCACGTCGACTTGGATCTTGGTTTCCACAATTCGTCAAATGTGTCCCTCTGCTGTTTACTCAAAAAACTTGCCTACACAGCACTTTTCAGCATCTTCTCGATGTCCTCTTGTGTTACAGCATCCACTAACACAGCTGAACACACTCGTAAATCCATGACGACGTTCTGCCTGGTTTCAGGCCTGCCGCCCCATGCTGCCTTCCCGGGGCTGCCGCCCACGCCGTGCACACGTGGTTCCCCGCACCCTGTCCGACATCAGCCCCACGCTGCCAACCACACCGATGTTCCCCGGGCGCCGCCTTTCCCGGAGCGTTCCTCGTGCGTCTCCCCAACGCCGACTTCCAAGTCTCTCAAAGTCGATTTCTAATGACCATCCGACTTTCCAAACCTTCTCTACATCAACCCCAATCCTTTAACCGTAGATCGAAGCCTGCTGGGTCCAAAACCTATTGGTTTTATCGAGGTTTCATGCAGATAAAGACAAGGGACTAACTCCTGCTTCCATCGTGACAAGGAAGGCGCCAACTAGTGACGTCACTTTATTAACCGGAAGTGACATGAACGCTGGTTATCCGGTAACATATTTTCCCGCGTCGTCAAATAATCTCAACAGGTTTCGCCCCATACCAGGGATTATATTGTTGGTTATTGGATAATGCCCGGTCCCCATACCCATGCAGCAGGGAGGGGTGTATTCAGTGGACGCACCGCTATCTGAACGTGGGTGTCCAAGTTAGGGGTCAGCTGCACCTTGCAATAGTCAAGACACCATCCTCGTGAGGAAGAATGTGAAGGGTGATATTTTTAGTATATTAGTATATATATATATATATATATATATATATATATATATATATATATATATATATACATTTGAGGCCCTAAAAATGCTCAAGCGAGTTAAGGGTACGACTCCAAAAAAGCCCCCCCCCCCCTCCACCAAACACACACACACACACCCGGGGGGGGGGGCACTTTATATATTTTGTATACACAGGTGTGCAGCTGGGAAGGGCACTTTTTGAGCAAAATCCCCCTCACCAAGGGTCACTTTTCGGAGATTTCAACAAAATCCCCCCAAAAAGGGTCACATTTTGCCAAAATTCTTTGCAGCAAGGGTCACTTTTAACCAAAATTCTTACACCAAGGCCGACTCCTCGTGGAAAAATGCTAAAACCTAGGCACTTTTGTCCAAAATCCCCCTCAGCAAGGGTCACTTCTGACCAAAATCCCCCTCACCACACTGAAAACCCAGGCAGATATGAAGGTCGTCACTGCAGACGACTTTAAGGTCGTCATGCCATGGAGACGACCCAAGGTCGTCATACTGATCACCATATTTCTGCCACTAGAGGGCTCCACTATGTCATGGTGTGATATCTCCACTCCCATTACGTTGTATTTTGATTAAGATCAACCTTGATATCAACTTTGATATTAGTAATACTTATATAAAATATATGCACCATTATGTAGAACTATATCTGACTATTTTCAACTGTAATTAAAAAGATGAATTCGACAGTTAATAACAGAACAGATATGATTAGCGCATAGGCACCTCTTTTGTACATAAAATCAGGTATATAAGTCTGAAGATTGACTTCCATTGGTAATAATATTATGCACACAAGTACCTAGGTCTACTACTAGGGGTACTAAATCCCCCCTAATAAGGGATTGATAATGAAGGAGGGAGGCTAATGGTGTTATGCCAACACTGTTTCTACATATATTCTACTGTTGAAAATAATTAACCACAAATTAACATGTATGTGATCACTGGTGAGCACCATAGGTGGTCATAATGACTGCCTCATTTTATGAAAAAGGTACCCAATATGACGACCCTGGGTCGTCACTTATGACGACCCTAGTGACGAGGGGGTACGCGCCCACGACCCCAGCACCGTGAGGGCCCTTAGGTCGTCACCAGTGACGACCTTATGGCCTAATAGGGTTTTCAGTGCAAGGGTAAGGGTTGTCCAAAGGCCAGCCGCACACCCGTGTCATCTTTTTTTTTTTTTATCTTTATTTGAAAAGTTGAGTACCCCCCCCCCCCGGGATCATACTCAAGACATGAGCATCTGATTATAATAAATTTAATATTCTTTTTTAAAAAAAAGAGGAAAAAGATAATATCTATGTTTATTTTTTTGAAATACAAGATTTCCTATGCTTTAGCACTGAAGGGCCGTATTCAATGCCCCCCATTGAATACAATGTGGCCGTATTCAATGGGCTAGGAAAAGATTGTTTTTCTTCATAAAATAGCCTCAAATAAAAAATAAACACAAATGCCAACTACATTGATACCGTCTCTGATGTATTTCACTCGTGGGGGCTGGGGCATCCCTGTAAGCACAGATACGTAGGTTAAACGTCAATCTACGTTTATTTGGGGTATGAACTACGTAATTTTGCAAGGTTTATGAACGTCAAAACGTGAAGGTTTAGTTACGTTCAATGGACGTTTTAGTATGATTTACGTTTTTCTACGTAATTCAGACGTAATTATATATTAAAATGAAGCATAAACTGGGCAGTAATTTGAGGCAAAATAGTTCTACCTATCTATAGATCTGTACCATTCATACTTTTTTCACCCACATACATGACTCGTATAGATAACTGCTATAATTGCAAAGCACCATCATATTTTATATTAGATTTGTTTAAGTTGTTAAATGCCCTGTTTAAACAGCATTGCAGACACAGTTTCCCCTGTACTACAGTCAGGCCTCCATATCCCGGTCTTCTATAAGTCGGGTGACTCACTTATCGGGTGCAGATTGGTTCAGGACCATTTTAATTGCTCTTTATCTGTATATGATAAGTCGGTTATTCATGTTTCCGGTATCGGTCGGTCCTTTGGGGAACACAGTGTATATTTAGTATTAAATAACGTCATGATAAGTCGGTCACCTGGCCTTAGTCAGGGCCAGGAGAAGCCCCCCCCCCCCCCCCAGGATTAGCCCGCAGCCAGTAGACACCCTCCCCCGACCTGTGTGTGTGTTGGATTTGGTTTCATATGTCTCAGTGTGCGAATTTATCCCTGCATAAACACAAGCAGACAAACTGACACTAATTACTCAAAGAATCAAGGGAGATTTAGTACCAATGCGATGTGTTGTTTGCTGTTTGTGTTACAATGATCTGTCCATGGGCTGGGGGGGTGCCATGGAGAAAGCTGGGGGAAAATGCTGCGATAATTTAGACCACCACCACCCATCTCCTCGCCCCCCTCCCCCCCCCCCTCCACTGTCATTTCACTCACCCGGTCGATTCAGACATCGGGCGACTTTTAACACAAACGGACCTGCCCGGGATATCGAGACCTGACTGTATGTGTACATATCCGGTTTTGGCTGCACTGATGCTTTGTAATTATTTCATTACCAGCAATGTGGTGTTTGATCGGTAAAGTGCCCAAATAGATAGATATATTAACCACAACTTCTTAGTCTACTCTCCTTTATATGAATGTTCAATTATTTGTGGATGATTTCATTATATCATATTTGCTATCAACAATAGTTTCCTGCTATGAATGTGATAGATCTGCTGAAGTGCAGCATAATTCTCTCCATACTTCCCAGTAAACACACTTACGTTATTTAACGTTCAATGCACATCATTCCTTTGTCTGAATTACGTAATTATACTACATGTACGTTAAATAAACATCCAAATGTAAGGGTTCTTTTACGTTATTAAACCTGAATAAACGTTGATTAACGTAAATAAACGTGATGTAAACGTTATTTCCAGGTTTATCTACGTAATTTACGTAGTTCTAACCTAACATAAATGAATGAAAACCTAAAGAATATTATGGAAACATGTTTAGTTTTATGCCAATATAATTCTAGCTATTTCATTTTTTTTCCCAAAAATATCAATAAAACGTTTTTAGTTCTATTTCAAAAAGGCAATCCTTTAATTCACAATTGTTGGTGATGTTCAACTGTCATGTACATGAGTAGAGTATTGCCAGCTCTGAGAAGACCCTTGGATATGAAGATCATTGCTCTAGCTACTGAGCTAACCGGGCTTGTGTGTGTGGTCAAGGTACAATCTTAATCAAGCTAACACCAAGTATAGGCCTATGCCATTCTAATGCCCGAGTCAAGATGAAGTAGGTACCTCATTAGCCATTACATTAGGTAGGGGATTGCTTCACAGGGCCTTTAGTATTTTTGAGTTTATAAAGTGTTTATTTCATAGAATGATTTTCTAAACACAGTACAATTCAAGTGAAATGATAAGACGAGATGTTACAGTCATATGTCCTTGATGTTATTAGGCATCTCCGAATATTACGTCACATAATTATAACAATATAGAGTCTTTACTGCCACAAATTACGAAGAGATATAAATGTATCATGGATATAGTATATGATGGCTCATTAGAGTCGGCTATTTCAACCATACTCATTGCCATAGTAATGTCGAGCATAGAGATAACATTAGATACGGTACCGGCGCCGGCTTTACAGCCATGCGTGTAAACTGTAGTATAGCGAATTGTAGACCAGGGTCGTCAGTCCAGAGGTACAGTATATTATAATACATGTTTATACTGCTTATGTTGTCCGCTGTATCGAGGCATTGACTTATGGAACAGCCTAAACACCTCCTGTAGAATAGCCCCCAAGAAAACTACTTTCAAAACCAAAGCACTTGCTACGCCAGTATCTTTATCTAAACAAAATCTTACTGTATCCAGCTTTGACACCTGGTGGGTAGCAGATGTCAAAGCTGGATACAAAACAGATACAGTATTGACTATGTTCACTCACAGGCCCGGTTAGCTCAGTCCATAGGGCACTAGACTTCAAATCCAATGGTCTGGAGTTCGAGCCTGACAGTAGGCAGCAAGGCCAAAGTAAAAAGCAAAATATCTTTGCATTTTTAAATAGAAATGTAAATCTTATGATGAGGTTTCGAATCCTGGTACCAGCAATTCGTCTTATTGCTTTGTCACAGTTACAGGTTTACAAGAGGAAGGGCAAATGTAATTAATTACAGTTAGATAGGGTAATAATGTACATGTCTATTTGTATGTTGCTGCGTATCTCTGTGCTCTCTGTCTAAGTCATATTATAAATCAATAATATTAGATCTCTACTATAAAACGTTTTTGAGATGAAAATGAATTGCTGGTTATAGGATTCGAACCAACATGATAATATTTGCATAACGTAATCAAACGTGGAAATAACGTTCAATGGCCCTGAATATAATGTTCCATTGACGTATATTTACGTTCTATAACGTTTAATAACGTTCAATAACGTAAAGCAACCCTTACATTTGGACGTTTGGATTACGTAGTGAAATAACGTTTAAATAACGTAGTTGTGTTTACTGGGTTGATAGTGCTGCCATCTACTGGGACACTCAGGAGTTACATTAACACTTTAGGTTGAAGATATATGAATTTTAACGTAGATCTACGTAAGTCTCTTACGTTGATTTACGTTTGAATTACGTTGAAAAACGTAAATCAGACATAAACGTTCATTGAACGTAAGTAAACCTTCACGTTTTGACGTCCACAAACCTTGCAAAAAGTCGAAAATTAGACCTTTGGTTGGAAAAATACCTGGAGAAACCCCTGAGCTACGTTGGATCTAGGTAGCGTGTTTACAGGGATATCCCACTCAGCCTGCGGCTTCGTGGGATATGCCCCAGCCCCCACTCGTGAAATACAACAGAGATGGTATCAATGGGCGTTGGCATTTGTCTATATATTATTACATATATGAGTCATGATACAAGT
>CANHQG010000383.1:0-35358 GCA_947462335.1 Harmothoe impar
TGTACTATAAACTAGACAGCCCGGTATGACGCAAATTGACAGAGTGAGCCTTGTCGGCCACCATACATATGTGACTCCCTTAGAGTCAGGGAAACTATGTGACTCTCCCAGCTAACTCTCTCCAGCCCAGGGAGTTACCTAGACTCCCTTATGCAGCCTGGGCTGCCCTGAAGAGAGGAGTCATTCTGGAGGCAACCTGAGTAGTATAGTATGTATCGGAACGGGACTATGGTTAAGTACTGTTTATTACTCAATCGACATGCAGCCAATCAGAGGCCTCCATTTGGTCACGTGACCGGAAGTGACCTACTTAGGGGATTAGTGGTGACGTCACGTGACCTAGTTAGCCAATCAGAGGCCGCCATTTGGTCACGTGACCGGAAGTGACGTCATATGACCTACTTATGGACCGGAAGTGAGGTCATATGACCTACTTAGGGGACCGGAAGTGACGTCATATGACCTCATTTAGGATCACGTGACCGGAAGTGACCTGATGAGTCACGTGACCGGAAGTGACGTCACATGACCTAATGGCCAACCGGAAGTGAGTGACCTCATTGAGGATCACGTGACCGGAAGTGACCTGATTGATCACGTGACCAGAAGAAGAAGTGACGTCACGCGACTTAATGAAGAGATGAGCGTCTTTAAGGGGTCACGCGCTTTAAAATGTGATATATATTTTTTTTTTGGAGGAGGAGGAGGAGGAGGAGGAGGAGGAGGAGGAGGAGGCGAGTCTCTTATTTTTTTTGGTAAACCAATAAAAAACACAACGATATAAGTTTGTTTTTTCATTTTTATTTTTTTACGAGCGACTGGAAGTGACTTATTGAACTAGGTAGAAGCGTTCTTTAGAGTGTATAAGGGGGGAGGGGAGGGGAGGGGAGGGGGGGGAGGGGGGGAGGGGGGGAGGGGGGGGAGGGGGGGAGGGGGGAGGGGGGGAGGGGGGGAGGGGGGGAGGGGGGGAGGGGGGCCCCTTTAAGATGCATGGGGAGGGGGGCGCTTTTAGGATGCATGGGGCGGGTGGGGGGGGGGAGGGAGGGGAGGGGAGGGGAGGGGAGGGGGGAGGGGGGCACTCTAGGGGGGCGCTCTAAGGGGCGTTTGTCTCTTTTAAGAAAAAAAGAAAGAAAAGAATTTAATCGAGAGACACGCTTCTTCCTCTCGAGAGGAAGAAGCGTGTCTCTTCATTTTTTTTGTTTATCACATGCTTCGATGAGGAGATCAGCTGCGACCGGAGGAAGTGACACTTTAAGAGGACACGCGACTTAATTGTTATAATATTTTTTTTTTACTTACTAATAAAGATGACGTATGAAAATAAAACACAACAATTCACATGTCCGTCGTTCTCGTTGTTGTAGTAGTAGTAGTAGTAGCGGTAGTAGTAGTAGTAGTAGTAGTAGTAGTGGTAGTAGTACTACTGGTAGTAGTCGTCGTGCTAGCGACGTTGTTACACTCGCGACGGTACACGTTGCTGCTAAGCGCGCTGCCGCTGCTACTGCTGCCCCGCCTGCTTAAGATGCATGGGGAGGGGGGCGCTTTTAGGATGCATGGGGCGGGTGGGGGGGGGGAGGGAGGGGAGGGGAGGGGAGGGGAGGGGGGAGGGGGGCACTCTAGGGGGGCGCTCTAAGGGGCGTTTGTCTCTTTTAAGAAAAAAAGAAAGAAAAGAATTTAATCGAGAGACACCCAGTGAACAAAAAACGTTTTTTTACGTTTTGAAACGTTTCAATGTATAACGTTATTTTACGTTACATGCAAAACGTTATTTTACATTCTTATATGGTTCACAAAATAACGTTATATTCATAGCGTTATATAACGTTATATAACGTTTTATACAGCTATGTTCTGTCACCCAGATGTTGGAAATTTGAAAATGGTAAAAATGCAAACTTGTGAAGTTATAATTCAGTATGACTGTTCCTACCAGGGAGAGAACCCCTCCCCCCGGGAATTTCTACTAATATATAATATGAAACTCATAAAATGGTGGTGATGGTCAGGATTGAACCCACAACCATCTGATCTCACAGCCAGCGCCTTAGACAGACAGGCCACAGAGTCAGATGGATAAGATTTGCATTGAAGACTTTATATAGGCAACTGCACTGCCTATTACCAGATTACATTACCTTAGCCTTTGTTTCAAAAAACAAAAAAACATCAATCTATGCCCGTGTCTATATTATATTATGGAACTGTCTTCTTTGTGGTTTTGAAAACTATATACCCTCAGGGATACTGATAGGATGTTTTTCAATGGGCCAATGGCGCACTAGTAGTCAGAAAAATGCACCATTTTATTAGTTAATGGGCCAGGAAGGTTTTTCTCTTTTTTCCACGAACTCTTTAGTAAAATAAAATACTTTGGGAACTAGTAAAGGAAATCGTTTCATCAATTACAATATTGCCTTCCTGATGGGAAAATCGTTTATTCTCGTTTCTTGATCATTAAATGAAAATAAAGAAAAAGGAGTATATGGTTATTAGTGACGTCACACTTTTAGTTTTGGCCTGAGGAAGAAATGCCCTATAGGGGCACGAGTCAGTCTGCCATGGTTAATAGGGACCTTTAGCCACCACGTAAAAGCTCAATAAACGTAGACGTAGCCTATCCCTTTAGCATTACTACGTCTGCGTTTAATGAGCTACGTTGGGTTTGCTAAAGGTCCCTATTTATACATACCCCCTGCTCCCTGTAGGGTAACCTTTACTTAAGACTCTGGAACCCATTGTACAATACAAGCATATATCAAGTTTGCACCATTTAGAAATGACCACACCACGAAAATACAGGAGATGGACTAATGTATCTTTTATATAAATAGATTGTAAAGCAAAAAAGGAATCCACAGCATGATAAGTTATGGCAAATAATGTGTTATTCTGCGAAATAGATATACAAAATTCATATATAACAGTGTGTAATGTTGTAATTTTGTAGTTAGCAGCACCTTGCAGGCCGCTACTAAGTAGGGCTTTAGAAACAGATAATGGGGGTTAAACGAAATTATTTATTGGAAGTAAATCCCTGAAAATAAGCCTCTTTAGAAATGCTATTATTATTTGCTTGAAACGATTCTTGTAGAATTCCTATAAAAAAATTAGTTTGAACTAAGGTATTTTCTTTTCCAAACGCAGAAATAGAAAATGGCAAAGGAACTTCCGTAAGCCAATCGTTTTAAAAAGAGAAAACCCCTCCTGTACCTTTATAATTTGCAGTTTATCCTTCAGTAAGTGTCATAAGTGCCATTAACTAAGTAAAGACGCTATGGCTGAGTGGTCTAAGCGCTGGTACATGAATCCTACCCTTGCAGGTTCGAATCCCACAAGGAGACCAATTTTCCCAACATGAATTAACCCTGGTAATAGAAGGTTTTTCTGTTACAATTTTATAACGTAAAATAACCTTTTTATAACGTTATTATTAGTCAAAATCCATTGCATAAAAACGTAAAATAACGTTACAATAAGGTTGCATATTCAAACGTTTTGCTATAACGTTAATATACGTAAATTGGAGTCAACGAATTTGCGTTAAATAACGTTATATTTCCGTTTTTTTCGAACGTTTTCTAAACATTCAGGAAACGTTATTTTGACGTTATATGACGTATTCTTGTTCACTGGGCACGCTTCTTCCTCTCGAGAGGAAGAAGCGTGTCTTTTCATTTTTTTTGTTTATCACATGCTTCGATGAGGAGATCAGCTGCGACCGGAGGAAGTGACACTTTAAGAGGACACGCGACTTAATTGTTATAATATTTTTTTTTTACTTACTAATAAAGATGACGTATGAAAATAAAACACAACAATTCACATGTCCGTCGTTCTCGTTGTTGTAGTAGTAGTAGTAGTAGCGGTAGTAGTAGTAGTAGTAGTAGTAGTAGTGGTAGTAGTACTACTGGTAGTAGTCGTCGTGCTAGCGACGTTGTTACACTCGCGACGGTACACGTTGCTGCTAAGCGCGCTGCCGCTGCTACTGCTGCCCCGCCTGCTGCTGCTGCTGCTGCTGCTGCTGGTGCCGGTGATCCTCGTGCTGCGGCTGCTGCTGCTGCTGCTGCGCCTGCTACTGCTGCGCCTGCTACTGCTGCGCCTGCTACTGCTGCGCCTGCTACTGCTGCGCCTGCTGAGGCTGCTGCGCCTGCTACTGTTGCGCCTGCTGCTGCTGCTGCTGCTGCTGCTGCTGCTGCTGCTGCTGCTGCTGCTGCTGCTGCACCTGCTGCTACCGCTACTACTACTGACGACAACGCTCCTGGCACAGCGCAGTACTGGCAACCGGGATTTTACCTCCCCACTATTGTTGCTGATTTTGATGACCTGCCGCACGTTGCACAGCCCCTCTCCACCACTACATCGACCGACGCCCTCGACGCCGCTCGCGCTGAGAGTTACAGCTATTCGGACACTCAGCCCCTAAACCAAGAAGAAGAGGAGGAGGAGGAGGAGGAGGAGCAGCAGCAACAGGGTGAGACAGAGAACGACGCTGACGACGAGGCGTCAGACCTAAGGCGACATTCACCCCTTCTCCAGGCGGCTTCGCTGCGGCTCAGACCAGACACCCGTTAGTTCAACTGAAGAAGCGGCTTCTGAGATACATCCGTCAAGCTCCAGTCGTGGGCTTCAACTCGGGGTGTTACGACTTGAACCTGATCAAAATACGCCTTCACTCGTTCTTTGCCTCCGGAGACCGAAGAAACCAAGAATTCACCGTCATAAAGAGAAGCAATCAATACTTTGCGGTTTACACACAGCACACGGTTTTCTTGGACGTAGTCAACTATTTGGCACCCGGTTACAACTACGCGACCTATTTGGGAGCTTTCACCAGAAACGAAGAGAAAGGTCACTTTCCTTACGAATGGATGACGTCTACCAGGAAACTGGCAAACAGAACACTGCCACCGAGATCGGCTTTTGACAGCGAACTGACGGGCGTCAAAATGTCCGAATCCGACTACGCCGATGTCAGAAAGTTTGGTCCGACGAGAAGATGCAAACTATGGGCGATTACTTGATCCACTACAACAACAAAGACGTCAAACCTTTCATAGAAGCTCTGAAAAATCACACTAAATTTTTCCAAGATCGCGGCATTGACATGTTGAAAGACGGAGTTTCTCTCGCCGGTTTGACTTTACGGTTCCTCTTCCAAAACCTAGAAGACGCGTTCACAACGTTCCCCCAGTTCGATGCCGTCCTCCACGCTCTGATCAAAGAAAATCTAGTCGGCGGTCCTTCCATCATCTTCCATAGATTTCACGAGAAGGGCACCACGCGGATAAGGGAGCACAAGTACGGCGAAGAAGCGAGACCGTGCCAACACATCCTAGGACTAGACGCTAACTCTCTGTACTTGCGCTGCATGAGCGAAGCGCACTGCACGGGCTATTACGTGGTGAGACGACCTGAGACCGACTTCAAGCCCGAAATTAGGCAAAGAAACTCTCACAGCGCTTTGGAGTGGTTACGCTTCGTAGAGTAGGACCGCGACGTGAAACTGCGCCACGCTTTGAACGGCGGCGAGATGGTTGTAGGCTGTCGAAGAATTCGCGTCGACGGGTTTCACGCGGCCTCTAATACGGTTTTCCAGTTTCACGGGTGTTGGTTCCACGCTCACGAGTGCATACCGTTGCACCGATATCAGTGCGCTTCACTGAGGGAGGAGAGACGCGACAGAACGACTAGAGTAAGCGCTTACTTGAAAGCGCTAGGTCACAAGCTGGTCGTCGTGTGGGAGTGCGAATGGAGAGAGATGAAGCGTCGAGATGAGCGGGAGTAGTATAGTATGTATCGGAACGGGACTATGGTTAACTACTGTTTATTACTCAATCGATATGCAGCCAATCAGAGGCCGCCATTTGGTCACGTGACCCGTTGCCATGGTAACCTGACCTACTTAGGACTCTCAGCCAATCAGAAGCCAGCATTCTGGGTGACCCACTGACCTACTTAGAAGCTCTCAGCCAATCAGAGGCCGGCATTCTGGTAACCATGGTAACATGACCTACTTACGTCACGTGACCTACTTAGGCTCAGCCAATCAGAAGCTGGCATTCTGGTAACTAGGGTAACGTGACCTACTTAGGGTTTGTTTGTAAACAACACCACGTGGCTCTCTTGTTTGTAAACAACACCACGTGACACGTGACTGTTTGTAAACAAACAAACAAAAAAGTTATGTAACTTATATTTAGAAATAAAAACACAACAAGATAATTTCTTTTTTTTCATTTTATTCTTTATTTTCATTTCAATCAAAAAACACACTTTTTTAGCTTGCTTCTTCGATTTGCAACAACCCAACAGGCCGCAAAGTCTCACGCCGGCGTCACTCGCACCACACCCCGGACGTCTTCTCTTCAATAGACATTGCACGACTTTGGATAAATCCAACACCATTTCGGCAAGGCAGAGAATCTTTGCCTCCATGAAACGTCCGCCATCGCAACAACCCGTTATTTCTGTCACAACAGCATCATCGATAGCTTCTGACTCACTGTCCGGTCGCTCAGCTTTAGGATTTTGCTCATGGGCATGACACACTTCTTGGGGTTTCTTGTTCGACATGCTTCAATTAGGAAATAAACGCAATGAGGTCCACAGGTGTCAGCAGAAGTGTCTTGTAGTTGAACGCGGTTTCTTTGCCACTTGAACGGAGCAGAGCGTTCCACGAAAGACAAGAACTCCGCACTCAGCGGCGGTAAGCCGAAGGAATCAAAATAGTACACTTCACCCGTGCTCGACACGTAAAACGCTACCCAATGCTGACCTGGTAAATGTTGCGGATCTGTGTTGCTCACGAAACAAGTGTCTTTGATAGGGTGCTTCGGAATAGTGTCACAAGAGAAAACACCTAGGAAACGATGTTTTGTGTGAACGTTTTCCTTCAACACTCTACTTATTTCAAGCGTGTTCATACGATACGCTAAGTACCGCTGTCTTGTCTTCAGTTCATGTGGTAGTCGGTGATGGGATGTCGATCTCTGGTCAGCTCGACGACGTTGTCGTACACCAAGTAGAGTAGCACCGTTGTTGTCGCTTGTAGCGCCGAGCGGAAACTGACTTCCACCCTCAGCTGACCCGCTCTTATAAGGTTCACGCGACACCCGTCGTGCGATCTGTCTGGGGTTAAATCGAGGGGGAACACCGTGTAACCGTTCAGGAATTGATCGTATGAAATACCACAGGAGCGCGCGCCCTCGTACATCCCCGTTTCCGTGTGTAGCGCCAAGTACTCTCTCACGGCCGCTTTGGTGTTAAAGTCGGGCACGTAAGCGTCGTTCGGCACTTTCTGATCGTTCACTATCACTTGAAGCGAGCTGATGTCGTAATGCTTCATCTCGAACGGGTTCTTGGTGTAGCTACCGTTGAAGGCGTCGTGGTCCAGGAAGCGAATCATCATCAACTTGGGAAGCTGGCCTGTGTTGGAGTGCGTGTAGCTGTGATCTCTGTTACCTTGAGGGATGGCGTACGTCGTCACCTCCACTCTGTTCACCGGGTAGTCGAAGGGGCCGTGTTCTATCACCGCTCTCTCGTGCGTTTCCGCTACAGCGTCCGCCACCAACACGCGTCGCACGTAGAGCTTTGCTTTGTAGATCTTCAAGCTGTAGCCTGCGTCAGCGGCGCACATCAGATAGAAAGATGGCGCTGCCTGTTTCAGAGTGAGATTGATTTCTGTCTCTCCAACGATGAGCTTCGGTTGATGAGCCAGGTCAAAGTGCAGTCGCGCCATCAGCGAAAAGCGCTTGTTGGAGATTAGCTTCCTGCGCGCTTTGTACCCCGCATTCGCGTTAGTCAACGCGTCAAACTGACCAGGCGTATCTTCATGCCACCCCTGGGCGCTCATGACGCCGCCCTTCACGTCTTTGTTGTAGTTGAGTAACCCTTCCAAGTAAGCTCGGTAAGGGTAGGTCTCGGTGTTGCCAGACACTTTGAAACCGCCGATGGAGACTTGGACGTCTTTGAAGAGCGAGTGAGCCAAGTTGTTCACCGGAGCTACCGCGTCGGTGTCCTCTAGCGCCGCTCTGTTCGCTTTCAGCACTTGACATTCCAGATGAAGGTAATTCTCGTTCAGGTCTGTGTACTCTTGCGACTTGTTGATGGTGAAATTTATGTTACCTCCATCCTCTAAAGAGTTTTTTGTTTCTATCCCGAGGAAAGACGACTTAGATAGTAGTCTGAGTCGGCGCTACGGTGTGCAGGTCGAGCTCAGAGAGCGCGCACTCGTTACTGCTCTCGTGTACGTAAGCCATTGTGTTCTCTCTTCACGCGGACGACAGACTGACGCCGGCCGCCTCCAGTCTTTTTATTTATACCTGAGCGCCTAGGCGCTTACCTGTCGAATACATCCCCTCTACGTCTCTTGCAAGAGCCACCGCCCGTCTGAGGAGAATGCCGGCGACGTTTCGACCCTTTCTTAGACGCGACAGTCATCTTTCCTCCCGAGAACGCTGTACTCGCCAGTCTCTTCAGAGCGCCTGCGCCTCAGTCTTTCACGCTGCTCTTTAAAGTCCGACCCGCCAGCACATCTTTAGCTACGCCCACACCGGCGCGGAGCAGCGTTTTTCCCACTGACTTCAATAGCGGGGTAGCCGAGCGCATCAGGCCGCCCAAACCGTGCCCGCTCTGGAAAGAGCGCCCGCTGTACACGTTGATGCCGTTGCCCAGCTGCGCGTTGTAGTAATCGCTGTACCCTCTGCCGACGGTGCGCCTGGGTGGAAAGTACGGAACGCGTTGACGCATCATTTTTTTCTCTTTCAGCGCTCAATAGGTCTCAGATGAAGTGTCACGGTCACCTCGCCTCTACCGAATGGGATGGAATGACCGGATTGGTCTCTTAAATAGATGCCGACCTCGGTAAACCTTTTGGATTTCAAGGGGAAATAATCCAAATGGGGAAAACTGATAGCTTGCACGCCACCTTGACGCTTTCCGCCTCTGTCCACCGCGACGCAGCGTAACAGCGGCACTTGCATGTCGCCCACACGTCTCTCCTGGATCATGTCGGTGTATATGTACACAGAGTGCACGTCCCCGTAAACATCCATCGAGTAGGGGCCGGTAGTCGGCGACGCGAAACACGTCTTCTCTCCGAAGCCTAGAACGCATGCGAGATGCTGAGTCAGCAGGACAGCACAGTGTCTCGGCGGTTTGATGGTGACGCGTTTCGTCTTGGCGTCGTACGATAAGATCCGCATCGGTTTGAGCAAGAAGCTGGAGCTCTCTAGTCTGTCATCTTGCAACGTCTCACTCAAGCGCTCGATTAGGGTGTGGTTGCTTCCGGTGAAAATAGGAGGTATCTCGAATATGTTTGGCATGAAACTGCGCACTCCCATGTCTTTCTCCATCTTTTCGATCATCTGTCTTGCTTGATCGCTGATCGCCTTCTTCTTCACTGCCGGGGACAAGAACTGCTCGTATACGGCATTCGTCTGTCTCAAGTCGACCTCTCTCTTGAACCTTTTTGCTTCCGGTTTCAATCGCTGCTCTTCCGACGTGTCTGATATCTCTTCCACCGTTACATAGCTCGTTTCCTTCCAGCTCAGCGGGTATTTTGACCTGAACGTTAGCTTGCTCAGACCGTTCACGTTTTTCATTCCCCTCCAGTCTACCTGCGGTTTTCTTCCTTCGGCGAATATAGTGTCTTTTAAAACGTTGATCGCCTCCTCTAGCGAACCCTTGGTGTGCAGAGGAACAACGATGATCAAGTCGTCGTCGTGCACGTTAGTCCATTCTGTAGGGAGGATGATCTCAGTCAGAGCCGCTTTGTACGCTTCAGGCAGAAGGAGCGGCGAGTCGAAGTGAGTTCGGAAAGACGTCAAGCTGTTGTCAGGATAATACTCCATAGAGCTGTTGCTAGGTAGGGTGATGTTCATTTTTTTTTTTTTCTACGTTATTTTTTTGACGGGGATCCACTCGTTGAACTTGTCGTCGTAACCTAACCAACGTACGAAAGCTAACTCTTTACCGTCGACGGTCTTGCGGCGCAACACCTCGTCTATCAGGTAGTTGTTGTCGTAACGACTCTTGTACACCTTCTGAACCTCTTCCGGGTAGAAGACGCCTTTTATCTCCTCGCCCTTGTCGTCTTTCAGCTCGAACCCTCTGCTTCCCAACGTCTTAGCAACGTCGACCACTTCCTCGCGCCAGTTTCCCTCGTACCCTTTGTCGAAGGCGCCTTTAGTTCTCAACATCCTCACCCTGTCACCCGGAGCGATGACGTCGACGGCGGACGTCTTTGTTTTTTTCTTCTTTTTCCATATTTCGTCGATTTGTTTGTTAGTTGGGAGATCTTGTCGGTAGAAAACTGTTTCGCTGTTTTCCGAGCTGACTTGAGCCGGCGCCATTTTCAACGTCTTGTGGTGAGTGCGATTGTAAGAAGACACTACATGGTGCAGTACGTCTACGTAGCGATACGTGCGCTTGTGTGTGAAATAACGCCACAGCTTCTCCTTCAGACTGCGGTTCAAGCGCTCAACTAGACTAGCTTTGATGTCGTCGTTCTCGCCAGTGAAAAACTCAATGCCCTCGCTCTTCAAGTGATCTTGAAAGATCTTGTTCAAAAACTCTTTCCCCATGTCTGTCTGAACAGTGAGCGGTCGTCTCTCGCCAGTGTCTGTCATCTTTCGGAAGGCCTCGGTATCATCAGCGCCGCTCTTGGATTTAATGGGAACGGCCCACGCGTACCTAGAGAAAACGTCGATCGCCGTCACCATGTACCGGAAGCGGTCGTTGTGAGACGCCAAAGCCTGCATGTCCATCAGATCTATCTGCCACTGCTGATCGATTGCACCGGTTATAGTCTTGTTCCTTGCGAATTTTCTCCGAATGGGTTTATGTTTAGGGTAGGCGTCCAGCGACACTAAAGCATCTCGGATGACGGCCGGGTTTAGGTGGCGAAAGTGATGTTTCTGGAGTTTAGTCACGCTAGTGAAACTGGAGGGCGCTTTGACGTTGGTATATCTAGCTACTACGCGCTTCTTTTCTTTTTCCTTCTTGGTCAGTCTCTTCACTGGTTTACCCATCGTCGGCCTGATGGAGGAGTAGCGCCAGGAGCGGGCGTGAACGACGCCGCCACCGCTAGGCGGTTGCGCCCTTTCCTTTTCTTGCTCGCCGCGCTGCTATAGGTCGACGGAGGTCTCAGTGTAGTCGGAGTTTGGAAAAGTTCACTGCCCTCCTCGTCGTCAGAGGATTGATCGTCCACCTGGAGAGAAGAGTCTGCTGCTGCTACTGCTGCTGCTGCTGCTGCTGCTGCTGCTGCTGCTTCTCCTTCTTCCGAGTCGAAGCTCGGTCGTTTCCGACCTCTGTCAGCAAGCCGTGTGTCCAAACTTCGGCCAGGGCCGCTCGCTTTATACAGATGGTTTCCGATCAAGGAGTCTGTGGGAACTGCTTCGCGCAGCGCTTTTATGAACGGAGAGTAGCCCGCCGGTCTGGGCGCCGTCTTCCTGAACCTGGCGGCGTCGTTCAGTAAGTCCACTATGTTGATGCGATGCTCAGGTGGTATTCTCCGACCCGACATCTCGCGCACCGCACCGTCCTCGTTCCACTTGACCACACCGGATTTCTCCAATTGATTGTACAGCGCAGCGGTCCGGATGCGATTCCTCTTGGGAACTTGGTTCACCAACCGCTCAAGTAGGGACGCGCTGGCTTCTTCAGCAGACTGACGGAGGTGAGCCGGGGGCGTAGAAGTGTAGGACGAAGAGATGTTGCTGTTGTTGGGATTCGCGAGAAAAAATTGCAATCTATTCAACAACCTTCGGTATTTCAACATTTTCTCGCGCGATTCCAAAGTGGGATCGTTCAACACTAAGTCCAAGTCCCTGTAGATAAACTGTAGCACCTGGTGCAAGGCCGCGTCGGGATGAAGGGATTGTTCTGCCTGCTTGTGGTAATAGGCCATATCGGCAGGTAGGCGGGCGGCGGTGGCAGGGGCGGAACTCTCGTTCTTTTCAGTACGCTCATCAGGAAGAGGAGGAAGGTTTGGAGCAGTAGAAGTACTAGCAGCAGCGACTGCAGTAGTAGCAGCGCTAGTAGTAGCAGCAGCGGGCACATGATGAAGTAGACCTGCCCGTGATGATTTGTAGAGCGTCTCAGGATCCACGAGCGCTAAGCGTTTGTAGTGTTGTTGCTGCTCTGAGTCCGTCATGGGGACGACGGTGGCGATGACGCTGGCGGTGGCGGTAGTGGTGGTACTGTCGGCGAGTAGGTGTCGAATGAGGTGTCTCATATACGGAGAATGCTCTTTATAAGCGGTAAGGCCATCCCTATGAGAGCCGGAATGAGGAAACCTCCCTCTTGTACCAAGACGCGTCTCTTTTTTTTGATGAGCGTAGATTTTTTGCCGACCTCCCTCAACACGTCAGCCGATTCTCGAAGCTTGTCCAGTTGTTTGTCGCTGAGCGGGATGTTCCCTACCACTAAATTGTGACAGATCTCACTCAACGCTGCGATCAGATCGTCGCTTCCAGAGTCTATTAGATGCGAGCAGTCCTTTGGCGAGCACTTAGCTAAGTGCTTGAGAGTACCAAAGTGTCTTTCGAGTAGATGAGAAGACATTTCTGCTACTGCTTTCTCTTGTTCTTTTTTTTGTCTAGCGGTAGGAATACTAGCTGAGAGTGTATGGACGTCAAAGAGGAGCGTATTCTCAGATCGTCAGGTGTTGACTGCTTGAAGTCCAGAAGGAGGTATGAGTGAGGTCGCTTGAGTTCATGGGTAAATATACTAGAGAGGGCCGCCGCGTTGGAGGGAAACACCTGGCGAGACAGACTAGCTATTTGCCCCATGTCGCGCAGGTTCTTGAAAACGATCATGTAGTGAGCGTTCAGACTCATAGTTCGAAAGTCGGGTGATTTCTGGAATAGGTTCTGAGTGATGTATATGACGCTCACGTTCCAGTGATGGGAGTATTTAGTAAAGATGTCGGCTACCACTTGCTGATCGGAACTGCTCATCAGATTGTCCAATATCAGTAGAGTGTGTGGTCGTAAAGCGTCTTTTGCTACTTCCACGTCTCCCGCTATAGACTCTTTGCTAGGAAGACCTTCTCTGACTTCCACACCGTACTGATTTTGCATTTTTTCAAACAGAGGTTGCCACTCGCCGTAATGGTAAAAAGTCTTTTCCACCGGCGGCGTGACCAAATTGTTCATGTCGCTCAGAAATTGATCCACCAAGCGCGATTTTCCACAACCCGACGGACCACTAATGATACAACTAAAGGGTCCTTGTAGTCGAGCGTCAAAATGAATTTCTGTGAAGAGTTTGCTTCTACTACTCGACATTTTTTTTTTTCAGCACGCGTGAGAGAGCAGTTGTGTGTCTGACTGTCTGCTGTGTTTCTCACTCGAACGGTCGGTAGTGAATGGTTGTGGAGAAAAGTTAGCCGACCTTTTTATTGATTCCGGCCGGTGTCACAGTAGCGGCGGCAGAAGTGTCTTTTTTTCTTTTTCTTTTTGCGATAAAATTCTATTTTCACTCAATAGTCATAAATGTTTTGTATCAGACTCCAGAGGAGTCTGATACAAATATTTATTTTTTTTAAAAAAGAAGAGGGGGAGGAGGAGGAGGAAGAGGAGGAGGAGGAGGAGGGGAGGAGGAGAGAAAAGCGCAGATTAATTTTTTTAATTTTTTTTAATATATTTTTTTTTTCTTAGGCAAAGCTCGTTGCTTTGCCGCTTTCTTTTCTATTTCTGTGTTGTGACATGATCGTCTCGAAAAAGCAATAAGGCGTGTGAGCGCGGCAGTGACAAATACATATTGGAGCGTATGGTTTAAAATAGTGCGTCCCTATCTTCTTCGATTCGGCTGCGTTGCAATATGCTGGATAACAAGTGACGACGTTGAAACGTTTAGATACCGTGTTCACGTCGGCCACAACGCGCGCCCACCGAGTGGGAGCTGCAGTCACTCCCAAAAAACCGATCGGTTTGTCGAATCGTTTCATAGCGCTTATTCTCACTTTATAAGAGGAGGCAGGGTGAGGAGAGTGGCAGCGCTCTTTCTTTTCATGAAACGCCCAACGAGTGGGGGCGCTGAGAGCGGCTATTATGCAATGGTAGAATAAATACTGTTCTGAGAAGACGGCTCTCGGCCATGCCGCTACGTTTTCCTTTTCCGCTCTTGTATAACGACAATTTCTTTGGCACTTGGCTTTGCTTTTCTCGAGAATTCGGTACGCTTCAAGAGAAGCGTGAACCTCAACTACGTGACGCTCTCTCCTTTGAGATAAAAAAATAGCCGGGCAGTTGAGGAGGAGGGCACTTTGTTCGCGTGACCGTCTTTTAAAAACTTGCGCCCTCTGCAGTGCCATATTTCTTTCCTCCGAAACAAAAAAGACTGAGTGAAAATAAAAAATTTTAAAACAAAAAGCTCAAAGAAAAAAAATAAGCAAGAAGCAGACTCAGCTTGAAATTCCCTGCCGGCGTGATGGCGGTGACTGCAGGCGGTGGCGGCGGTCGGCTGGCCGGCGGTGGCGGTGTCGGCGGCGATGGTAGAAGGGCGTGTGGAAAGAGAGATGCATCTCAGTCTTTTATAGGAGCGGCGAGTCTGACATTTTCAGCTGTCGCATGCTGACCTGCTGCTATCATAAGAGAAACAAAAGCCCTAATCACGCTTTTCAGCTGGATCCTTCCACCCCGCCAGACATGGATCCAGATGGGAAGGTGGTTTAAAATTAAATCTGTGTACCTACTGTCATACAATAGTGTAATTAGTTGAACGCGTGTTACCTGTATAAAGGATTAGCCGGTCATGGGCTCAGAGTGTGTATAGAAAAACAACTACAGGTAGCGTGAACAAAGCGACCCCCTCCCTTTCTGTCACTCTGTCTGTGACTAGAGGGTACGTGTGTGGTAAGCGGCTTAAATCTAAAGAAAAAAAATCACCCTCTCCTGTCGTCAGCAGTCAGCTGGCCGGCGGCTGGAAAATGCGATTAGAGGGATGATGAGCCACGTAGTAAGCGACTTAAGGCTAATCTAAAGACCTGCCGTGAGTGGGCAGCTGGCCGGTGGCTTGAAAAAAAAAAAAAGGGGGGGAGTAAGGGTATATAAGGGGGAGTGAAACCGTATTCGTCATCGTCATCATCATTCACTCTACTACTACTACTACTACTACTACTACTACTACTACTACTACCACCACCAGCACCACGCCTCAATTTGCAGATCCCCATGATGGAAAGTTGCGACCGTGACATGAAGCGGAATGACGAAGCGGCGCGCGAATGTGAAGCTGATGCTGTAGCCTCTGCTACTGCTGCTGCTAGTGCCGCTCATCGTGTTACTGCTGCATTTACTGCGGCTGTTAGTGACGCTGGTTGTGATGACGTTGTTGTTGTTGCCGCTGTGGCTGTGACTGCTGCTGTTGCTGCTGCCGATGCAGCTACTCATGCCGCTGATGCCGACGCTGCTGCTGCTGATGCTGTTGCGGCTGCCGATGTCGCCGCTGATAACGCTGCTAGTGCACGCTCTGCTGCCCTTGCTACTGTCGCTGCTGCTGTTGTTGCTAATGCTCACGCTACTGCTGCTGCCGCTGCTGCTGCTACCGCTGCTGCCGAGGCTGCTGCCGCTGCTGCTGATGCTGCTGCTGATGCTGCTGATGCTGCTGATGTTAGCAGTTGCGTCGACAAAGAATCGTCATTTGTCACTCTTAAACCTCCAGTTGAACGCGCGACGGGTAGTAGGGCTACCAACGCGACGGCCGGATGGTGCAAATGGTGTCATCGCTTCTGCTCGTGCTCTTGCTTTTCTTCCGGTCCTACCTGCTGCTGCTACAGTATAATAGTGTTATAGTGTTTGAATGAGAACACACGTAGTTACACATAGACGCTGTAACAGATGTGCTTTTTTGAAAATATAATTTCAGCATAACATGGAACTTGTTGTGTTTATTTTCTATATATAAGTTACATAACTTTTTTGTTTGTTTGTTTACAAACAGTCACGTGGTCACGTGGTGTTGTTTACAAACAAGAGAGCCACGTGGTGTTGTTTACAAACAAACCCTAAGTAGGTCACGTTACCCTAGTTACCAGAATGCTGGCTTCTGATTGGCTGAGCCTAAGTAGGTCACGTGACGTAAGTAAGTCACGTTTCCATGGTTACCAGAATGCCAGCCTCTGATTGGCTGAGAGCTTCTAAGTAGGTCAGTAGGTCACCCAGAATGCTGGCTTCTGATTGGCTGAGAGTCCTAAGTAGGTCACGTTACCATGGCAACGGGTCACGTGACCAAATGGCGGCCTCTGATTGGCTGCATGTCGAGTGAGTAATAAACAGTACTTAACCATAGTCCCGTTCCGATACATACTATACTACTAGCGGGTTAAGGCCTCCCAACAACGCTGGAAGGTTGACGCTTTGAAAGTGTCTCGAAACGCAATGAGCGAGAGCGACATCCTTTCCGCTGTGAAAGACGGTAAAATGTTCGGTTTAGTTCAAGTGGACATCACTACGCCGCCTCACCTACGAGACTACTTCGAAGAAATGACCCCCATTTTCAAGAACGTGTCCGTTTCATAATCTGACATAGGACCTCACATGTCAGACTTTGCGCAGGAAGAAAAGCTGTTGAACACGCCTCAGAGATGTCTGATAGGGAGTTACCACGGAAAAAATATTCTCTTGGGAACGCCGCTTCTCAAGTGGTATTTAGAGCACGGTTTGATAGTCACCAAAGTGCAGCTGGTCGTAGAATACCTACCTAAACGCTCCTTTGCCGGTTTCGCGGACGAAGTAACGGCGGCGCAAAGACGTGGCGACGTGAACGAGAACGAGAAAATTCTGTCAGACTGTTACAAGTTAATGGGAAACGCCACGTACGGTAAAACAATCTGCAACAAAGAAAAACACACGGCGGTGAGATACACTGACAGTCGGAAGTTCGAACTATTGGCCAATTCGTGGCGCTTCAAAAAGGCGTCCGAGTTGAGTTCTGATCTGTTTGAAGTCGAACTACAACCAAAAACAGTCAAGAACAACCTCCCTATTCAAATAGGGTTCATGGTATACCAGTACGCGAAGTTGAAAATGTTAGAGTTCACATACGACTTCTTGGATAGATTCGTCGATCGGCGTGATTATGCCCTTTGTCAAATGGACACCGACAGTCTTTACATGGCTCTCAGCGGTGACACGTTGGATGACCTAGTCAAACCTCGCCTGAGAGAGACGTACTTCAGAGAGAAACGAAAGTGGATTCCGACAGCGGTGTGCGACGATCACTTAGAGCTTTTCGTGAAGACAAAAACGGAAAGAGTGCGAGAATGGTGTCCGCCGCCCAGCGGATGTTGTGAGAGACGTTACCTTCACGATCTGAGAACTTCGGGGCTTATGAAAGCGGAGTGGGAAGGTGACGGGATCCTAAGTCTCAACCCTAAGACTTACATTTGCTACGATCGAGTCAGCGGCACCGGTGAAAGAAAATCCAAAAAATGGAGTGCAAAAGGTGTACAGAAGAAACAAAACCCTAAGGAACCAGACGACTTCTTGGATGTTCTTCGCCAACTCTCCTTGCTGTAAATAGAAATTTCAAAGTGGTGCAAAACAAAATGGTCACCTACACCATAGAGAAAGACGGCGTGCGCTACTTGTATTATAAGCGTCGCGTGCATTCTGACGGTGTGACAACGAGTCCTTTAGAGATATGAAAAAAAAAAATAAGCGTGTTATTGATTGATTGAGTGCATCTTTTCAAAAATAGAGTGTTTATCAAGATTGAAAAAAAAATAAATAAAAAAATAAAATAAATTATTGTTGTGTTTTTATTTTCATACGTCTTCTTTTACTAGTAAGTCGCGCAGACTCTTAAAGCGTCACTCATGTGACGACGTCGCTTCCAGTCACGTGATCCTAAACAAAAAAATGAAGAGACACGCTTCTTCCTCTCGAGAGGAAGAAGCGTGTCTCTCGATTAAATTCTTTTCTTTCTTTTTTTCTTAAAAGAGACAAACGCCCCTTAGAGCGCCCCCCTAGAGTGCCCCCCTCCCCCCTCCCCTCCCCTCCCTCCCCCCCACCCGCCCCATGCATCCTAAAAGCACCCCCCTCCCCATGCATCTTAAAGGGTCACGTGATCCTAAATTAGGTCATATGACATCACTTCCGGTCCCCTAAGTAGGTCATATGACGTCACTTCCGGTCCATAAGTAGGTCATATGACGTCACTTCCGGTCACGTGACCAAATGGCGGCCTCTGATTGGACGCTAATGTTACATTGGCCGGTAATTGAGGCGGGAATACTGTACCCCTACCTGTGATGCTCATGTTCCCCACCCCTCCTGTATGTCACCACTGGTCTCCCTGGGATATCCCCACCCTGCCCTGGTGGGGTCCCCCTCAACTATTATTACCTCACTACCCATGATCCTCTCTACCTGCCGCCAAAATAACAAATTTCAAATCATTGGTGTGCTGCATGTCGACTGGACAACAACTAAAGCCCCACCCACCCACTTCCTTTATCTCATGTTTCTCTCATTGGATCATTGAATGGACCTACGTGTATGTCACCTCCTGATTTGTGATTAATATGTAATCTGGACTCTGGACAAGACATTGTTACATTCCTGCAATATCAGATATATTCACGCTTGATCTTTTATATCTAGACATTCTTTAATAATGTCATCTTTACTGTTATAAATTGTGATTATTGTTACTACACATGTGGACCTGGGCGTCTTGCCTTCTCCACTATATCATGCACGCTGTGCATTTACACCTGTTGGGTCTGCTGACCTGGTTATCAATTGTTTGACATGTTTATACTCATCTCAGTTGAGCTGATAACGTTCTACAAGCATTTATTTGTTTAAAATAAACATGTCAATTATTTTTCCAATCATATTCGTGTCCTCGTCTCAATTGGCTAACTAGGTCACGTGACGTCACCACTAATCCCCTAAGTAGGTCACTTCCGGTCACATGACCAAATGGAGGCCTCTGATTGGCTGCATGTCGATTGAGTAATAAACAGTACTTAACCATAGTCCCGTTCCGATACATACTATACTACTAACCTGGACTCCCTTTTGACGCTTTTTCTTTTCTCTGTGTATGACTGTGGGCAGTCCTGACTCTGGACAGCACCTTCTAGCTGCTGGCTAAATGTTTCAAAATGGGGGTGAGAGGTAAAGTCTCAAACACCTCCTGCCCAAATATGCCAAACATGGGGCACTTCATCCTCTAGAGTAGATGTGAAAGACACTATGTCCTGCAGCTATTCTGAAATATATTTCTTTATGGAATTGTGAAAAGAAATCTGGTACATAAATTAATGTTATCTCCAAACTTTCCGATTGTCTTGTTGTTGTTTTTGTTGTTTTGCTATCATATTCGCAACAGGATATAATTCTGCCTATTATGTTTTACTCCATAAATGTATCATATTTGTGTGTACAACTGACTCTAGATTATGAATTACAAACAGCTGGCTTATAGAAATATAAGGTCCATGTCCTATTGAGCTAGATTCTTTCAAAGACAACGGTTATCTATGAAGATCTCTATCTTTTAAATGTAGAATTGAATTTGCAAAATAACCTTCTATTTCCATATATTATGCGAATTTGAATTTCAGATATTTCGAGACTTCAATCTCAATTCAAAGATAAGAAATACTGGATATTGATTTGATAACAAATATTGATCTTTACTATACACGCAACACATCAAAGGCCTACAGTAGAACCCATTTGGCAGCTAAGTGTGTATACAAATTATTGCGATTTGTACTCATGATTTAGCCGACCAAAAAATCTGCACATTATCTGAAATGGCTTACCACCCACTCTGAACCTCAAGGGGTGCATATGGGTGCACACATGGTTCGATCTGAGTATACCATAGGCAGAATTGAGTAATCACCTTAGCCTTCTGATTTGGGATAGGAATATAAGTAATGAATGCATGTTTTGGTTTATTCCATCACTTAATTTTTGGTTGTTTGGCTTTGGGATGAAATTGCATCTTCAAGCTTTTAAGGGGTGCATTGGGCTCTGATATTATTATGCCATACTCTTATGATGAATAGATGGATGCTTGTCTCATGACGACAAGTGGTCACTAAACGGCTACTGTAAATTATATGGATACTTTTGAGTGTATAAATATTCGCGAATTTGCTAAAAAGGACATTTTTGGTGTTATTAAAATTCAAGGATTTCCGAGTTTTGGCGATATAATTCAGCACTATATATAAATATTCACTCTGTACATATTTTCACTGATACTTAAAATTGCGAAAATTGCGAAAATATGTACAGTGCAGAAATATCTATGTTTGCAGTAGTAAGAATATAATAGCAAAATATACAACAAGAAAAACCTGAATTTAAGAGAGTTTATTATTTCATCTTTTCACTATCGAGAAGGGAATTTATCTCAGAATTACGTCATGAAAGCTGTGTTAAATCTTTCGTGTCTCAGATATCTTCTTTACAGGACAAACATGTTAGCATGTCTTGGCAGTAGATGTTTTGCATCTTCCATTCCACGTCTGGCCTCTGACTTGAAGCAGGCAGCCGGCAGATTGAAGATGCTGGAGTCTGGAGTACCAGCGGTCATGTTGTAGTAGACAGATTTGGTTTCGGATAAGAGACCATGCTGTTGGGAAGAACGGATGGGGACACACATCTTGGGGGTCACAGCCATGGTTTGCGGCAATGTGTCTATAATGTTGATGAAGATGTTAACAGACACCCCTTCACCTACTGTAGCCGTCGTGTCAAACAAGTAGTATCCCTTCATGAAACAGTTGGTCACATTTTTATTTATTGGAAACTCATAGCATATCTGCAATCAAAAACAAGCACCATAAATTAGGGATGTCTTTGACATCAAATTTATTTCGATTTCGGTTATCACTATTTTGGTCTCCATTTTTCAATTACATCGATTTATTTCAATATTGCAAACACAGATTATATCGGCTTTGAAAAGGGTATTTCCATCTGTTTCTTTCTTTCCCTATACTTGAGTCTATAAAAATGAACATTTGGGTAGTACTTTGAGCATAATCTAAGGTCATTTTCTCTCAATATTATAAAGATCATCATTTTCAGACTGAATAAAATGTAAGTTTTAGGTGGAAAATTTTGCAGATCTAATCTGTCAGGCATGCTGAAGTTGCCTTCAACCCTTTAAGGGTAGAATAATGCATTAGTGCATCATACCATTAATTGTTTACAGTAATATTAAACTACTGTAAAACCTTGCGTACAGGCCTCAGCTAATACTCAAGTCAGATTGCTGGTGCGGCTTATAGGATCAGGACAAAGTCAGTGTGCCGCTTATAGGCGAGTTTTGATATGTACTAGTATACTACAATACCACAGTTGCCATAATCAGATCGGATCGGGACAAAGTCTAGGTGTGGCTCATACACGAGTTAGGCTTATACACAAGGTTTAACAGTAGTCTCTAAATAACTTGTCCCTCATTAACTTACATCATCCTCAGGAATGCTGAGGTACCCGGTGTGGTTGTTGTTGAAGTAGATAACATTATACTCTGTACTTCTCAGGCGTGTGGTCACTGCATATCGTGCATTCTTCCCCAGATCCACAAAGTGGATTTGTCTTCTTTTCAAAGGGATGCTAAATTCTCTCACTTTTAAATATGACTCGTGGATGGTCATGGTGTCCGGGACACAGCAGGGGGCTGGGGGTGCTCCATGGGCAGCAACCACTAGAAGGCTGCACAGCAGGGTCACACTCAGACTCATGGTGGTGGGTGTAGGTGTAAAATTGGAGATGTCAGGCAGGTGAAGTCGTTGTAGGTTAGGTGGCTGTGAGCTGCTTTCTTTGTTTGGTTGCTTGGTGTGGCAATGTGAATTACCAATAAAACCTATCCCTATTATATACACATTTTGATATCAAGACTTACCATGGGAGCTATGTCAGCTGCATATCAAGCTGACAAGACAGTTCTGTTAACCCTTTAAGGATGGCATGTTGCAATAAAACAACATTTGTTATCATGACAAACCTTTATGGCATGGGGGGGGGCCTTGTATATTAAAGAGTACACTATCCAACTACATACAACCTCACATTTACTTCAAAGGGATCATTAATAAAGTTGAACTGAGGCATCCTTTGGCTTGAGACTACCTGACCCATAACGATGTATGGAGGAAGAACTAACCGTGCAGATAATCAGAAGGTCATTGGAAAAACCCACCATCATACAACATAGGTGGGGAGTGGACTGTGCTGTGTGTCTGCACTCTAGAAATATTCTCTTGATTATACAGACTATCATCGTAAATGTAATTACAGTCAGGTAGGCCTAGTGTCAAGTCAGTCAATTCTACTTTGAATATCCGTAATTTAAAAGAGTCAATGTAAAATTTTACAGTTGATCCTCATAATATATGATTATGTTACAAAGCACTCTATTAGGATCTCATAGACTAATTCATAATGATTAGGCCTGATGTCTTGACACTGAGATGATATTGCGGGTTGGACTTGGTCCCAAAATGGGCATACTACCATATTAAATACAGATTTAGGTATAGGGGATAAACAAAACTGAAAAACACTGCGATAAATGAGCTAGATTACACAAAATACCATTATGATTTTTGTAAAGGCACTGTACTAAAATAACAGTGATGTTCCAAATTCTGAATAACAGGGAAACACTGGCACCACTGGGTGCCGGACTTTCGCCGTTATAATTACGGTGAACGTGAAACAACATTGACCGTTTATTTTTATGGTGAAAGTCTGGCACCCAGTGGTGCCAGTGAATTGCCATAATTTAATGGATTTTTTGTACAGTGTGTGTGTGTGTGTTTGCAGAGACGTGAGAAGCATATTGGGAAGGCCTAGTATATCAACTTATGTACGTTATGTGCCTTTAAGCTACAATTTGCATGAATTAGATGGGCTCAAAGTGTTCCCTAAGGCACATTTAGTGTACTTAAATGCACACATACATGCAGGTTAAGGTCTGGAGACATCAAAATCCTCATGGAGTCGTCCTACTACAACATGATCATAGGTAGTCTTGAAACTTTCTGAAATTATTTTGTTGTTGTTCCTATGCTATCACATTTCTTTGAGGAATCATTCTGCATATTATGTTCTACTTCATAAATGTACCGGGTATAGAAGCCCTACACCTCCTACAGTCTCTCTATTTGTATAAATCATCTATTTGTTAGTAAATCATATTAAATCCCCTTCAGAATATGTTGATTCAAATGATAGATAATCTGTTTGTTGTAACCAAAAACGGTTACAAGGAAGGTTGGTTACAACGAGCAAATATGCTCTGCCAAAGGTGCTCCTTATAACGAGATTTTACTGTATATGCGTGTATGTATAAGTGAATCTAGATGATGAATCACTAATAACCAGCTATCGAAGGTCTATGTTCCACTGGGATAGACTATGGTTCTTTTAAAACTGTGGGTTATTCAAGAAGTGGACAATAGACCTTGGGACCAATGTCAAATGTTAATTAATTACAGTGCTTAGCATATACACTCACTTTAATTGGTTTGTGAGTTGGCATGGTTAGCAGTAGAGGGACAGGGACATTACCCTTCATATGCAGAATTTGAAAAATAACCTTTCTATTTCCACATATTATGTGGGATTGAATTTGACATATAAATATTCATATATATATATATATATATATATATATATATATATATATATATATACATATTCATATATATATACATATATATATATATATATATATATATATATATATATACATATATGTATACATATTCATATATAAATAGACAATCTGAATTCAAAGTTAAGAAATACTGAATGTTTATCAACAAATATTGACCCAAACAATAGAAAAATAAGTAATTTGTCACTCGATTTTATCAGTTAATTCTTTTGAGGTGAAATTGCATTTTTCAATTCAATTCAATTTCAAAGTCTTTTATTGCTTACAAGTCATAAAATATTTTCCTAACCCAATATGGGCCGACAGATACATACACACAGATAAGCACACAACACAGTCCACTCCTCACCTACATTGTATGACGGTGGGTTTTTCCAGTGACCTTAGGGTAGATTCACCATGAGTCGGACACATACCCTGAGACAGACAGTGAAAGTTGAGGGTATTCATGTAAACTACGACTTCTAGTGTATGCTTTTTGGAAATAATAACAATTAAACTTTACCCTAGTTCAAAAAAGAAGTGCTGAAAATGCTTAAATGACCACAAAATCAAGTGTCCGTCTGAAGGTATGTGTCCGACTTAAGGTGAATCTACCCTATCTGCAGTGAATGGTTAGTTGTTCCTTTATAATAAGTCTCATTAAGGTTAGGTAGTCCCCAGCTTTTAAGCCTTTAAAGGGTGCATTGTGCTTTAATCTGCTATATCCTTGATCATTATGATGCATTAATGCAGCTTTGGATCATGACAACAAGTGTAGCGTATTATGCACAGTGATACTTTGGGAAAATCCTATAACCTGCACAAAGGGTCGTGATTATACCGACTTTAGTATGGTACCATATATCTAAAAACTCCCCCATAAGCCACACGTAAACTTATGTTCTGATCCTATCAGCCGCACTTGCATTGGTGCATTATCCTTGCAATCATATCAAGGAGAGATCATAATAAAGATCTGGTAAGATCTACCACACCCTCCATCTAGTCATAACAAAGTGGTCATTATCTAAATGCAGATTAAATGGGGTGAAAAGGGGTCAAGAGACTAAGGGGCGATGCTAAGAAATGCCTGAGCTTTCATGAAATCCAGCACTCCGTTGCATCTGTGTTCTCAAATAATGACAAGCTTAATTTCTCGTGTACAAGCCTAACTCACATGTAAGCTGCATTCCTAACTTACACCAATTATATAAGCTACAGAGGGGGGGGGGGCTGAAAATTGCTAAAATGGCAGTGTAGTATATCATAAAAACTCTTGTATAAGCCACATCGACTTTGCACACAGAAAAGAAGTAGAATCACTGTAACTCCCGACGTGATCACTGAGGTAACTCTCCCCAGGACTCTAACGTGACTCCTAAACATTAGCAGGACTCTAAAATAACTCCATGATGACTCTATAATGACTCTGTTCTAAAACTCCCTAATGATGGGAGTCACTTTAGAGTTATGGGGAGAGTTACCTCAGTGATCGGGGCTGGACTCCCGTTAGAGAAATACAGTGATCCTTCTTTTTCTCTCTGTGTGGGAGAACGTTATAACCCACACTAGAGGTATAAAAATTGCGAATTCAGTACTGGACTATTGTATCAGAAGCCCTCGTATTACCGCACCTAGACTTTGAGAACTTTGTAGAACCCTCATTGAGGGTTTGGTTCATTCATAACCCGCGAGTTATACGCAAATTTATGGTACATGTAAAGAAGTGTCATGCAGGGTGACCATGGGTGATGTAGCAGCTGATACTGATGATACATGGCAGCTTTGTAGAACCCTTTGAAGTTGGCAAAATGCTTCACGACTACATGTTTATTTGTTGTCATGATGCACCAATTCAGCAATGGTGAGTTACTCGAGGGGTCATCATTGGCTACATTTAAGAGGATAGTGCATCCATAGATTATACTGCCCTTAAAGGGTAAATTTGATTTAAGATAAACCATGACCGACAAGCTGAAGTAGTTTATCTCCAAAGTCAAATGTTTGATAACCAGCTGCATGGCACTCTAGCCTATACACTGAAAATCCATTGGTTGAAAGGGTTAGTCAGTACAGACTAACCTAGGTTGGTCATATGAGTGTTAGCCACACTGGCAAAGTTATATTCAAAAATGACCAATGGGTTAGTCAGTAGTGGCTAACCTAGGTTCATCATTGGTGTGTTGTATTTGTATACCACTAGTTTGGGCCACCTGTGATGACCACTCAGTGGCTCCCCCTGGAAATAAAAAGACTCTTGAAGGTGGGTTGGTCAGTAGTGCCCAAGCTGACAATAATAACTAATCTAAGTTGGTCATATAGGGAGCCAAAAGATTACTAACTAGGTTAGGCACTAGTGACTGAGAGGTTGGACGTATAGGGAGCCTAAGAATATCAGTGTAGTATCAGGTACTTCATAATGGGATGATGGAGCAATGTAAGTTAAGGAGTGGTCAACAACAACAGTAGCTTTACGGGAGAGCAAGCTGAAATGTATTCCTCTGCAGCCCGACGATAAGGTTTATATTTTTCCAACGAGCCCTAGCATATATGTGGTGTAAAAACGATGTAACAATTACATATGGTCCTTCACTTAAGAAATACTCCTGTACTGTTTGCTCCTTCACCCCCCCTGCCAGCAATGCACCAACCAAACCCCTCCCTTACTCCCTGTTGGAACTACCAGTCATTTATTTTATAGTTAAATACAGAGGAGTAGATGCACTGACAATTTATCTGTTAGCATTAAGGGATTCCAGTGGCCTTTGGAAATGTAGATTCCTTGTCCTGAGTTATTTTTAACTAGTTATTTGTCCACCAAGTAAGATCATTTTCCTGAAACAAGAAAACAATTCAGATGAAGGAAATGACTATTGAGTGGAATAGGAAGCTCTGGGATGTGTTAGTGTCATAGGCCTTTGCTTGTTTTTACAAGGGCTCTCTAGGGCTGCATTAAAGCACCACTTTATAATATACACAACACTTTTCCATATTGTAAAAGAGATAGAATTGGAGGAAAATTACTTTATTTGATAAATTTGATTGTCTTATATCATCGAGCACAACTTTTGAAAGAACATTTTAAAGCAAATTGTTTATCAATTATTCTACTGGGACACCTGTAGCCCTTGTTCTTATATGAATAAAATACATAAAATGAACACTACCATTTTGCAAATCTTCAAGATTCACAATTCACTCAGTAATTTATCCAAGTATCATTTTAAAGCCAACTACAGTGTTTAATGTTAACTTTGGGTCATTTGAGATGAAATTGCACCTTTGAGCTTTTAAGGGGTGTGTTGTTCTTTGATGTGCTATATCTTTGATTATTATGATGATTGAGTCCACCCTTGGCTGATGATGATATGTGGTCACTATGCCACCCTTTACCCTTTAGGGATGGCATTGGGACCACATGTTGTAACACACAGCAAGACAATATGGTAATACAAGAGAGTTTATTATCAGTTTATTTCACAATCGACAAAGGAATCTTTTCTCAGAATTACTTCTTAAAAGCTGTATTAAATCTTTAGTCTCTCCGATATCTTCCCTACAAGACAAAGATGTTAGCATGTCTCGGAAGGAGGTGTTTGGCATCTTCCATTCCATGTCTGGCCTCTGACTTGAAGCAGGCAGCCGGCAGATTGAAGATGCTGGAGTCAGGAGTACCAGCGGTCATGTTGTAGTAGGACGTCCTTATGGCAAGTATGAGGGTTATGTCTTGCCTAGACAGTGCAACGGGGATACACATCTTGGGGGTCACACTGAAAGCACTCAGTATTCCGCGATGACGCTCAGTGAAGATGTTAATGGGTGCTCCCTCGCCTATTGTAGCAGCTTTGTCAAATGTGGTTCCATTCAGGATGCAGTTGGTGATAGTATTAGCATTTGTATACCTATCACAGTACTGCAATCAAAAACAGGTAGCATCTCATCATTTAATTAAAGTGACTGATAATACAGATTGAAATAATTTTGTCAGTACCCCATCAGTGTGGCTTATTATTTCTTAGCATATAGATGGTTCACGAGTTTTAGGTTGTCAACAGGGTTGAAGTTGAATGCCATATTTCACGAGGCTGAAACAAATGTTATTTTGCATCGGCAGATCCAGGGGAGGCCTGACGGACCTTGGCAAAATAAAAAAAATACAGAGGAAGAGAGAGAGAGAGGAGAAAAAAGGGAAACAACGAGTGGGAGAAACGGTATACAGTAGCCTATTTCAGTGGATCAGGGCCCATCGGTGGCTGAGGGCCCATGGATATATGTGGGGGGGGGGGTGACAATTTGTATATGAGGGGCCTATCCCATTTACATTTGAACATTGCATAATAAGTACCAATAAATATGATTATGGAGGAGCACACCAGTTGTGATTGGCCCCTACCCCTGTCATTCTGCATTCTGATCCTGCCCCCTCTAGTCCAACTGGGCTAATGGGTTGATGTATCCTTCCTCTCCATATCCCCTCCAACCCACATCTCGTTACCTCCCCTTCCATATCCCCACATTCCCTTGCCTACCTCCAAGTATTCATAACCTGAATAATAGAGGCTAGAATCTTAATACATTTGGTCCAAATTGACTGAGAATGCACCATTTTAAGTCTATATCACCAACATTTCTTGGGTGCTAGGCCCCCAAACCCCCCTAGTATGTCAGCTATGATTTGACTCCAGTGCCCGCGGTCGGCCGGAGGGGGAGGGTTGGGGGAAACAGACATTGACTCTAGGTTGGCTGAGTTTGGGCCCCCCCTCTAAAAAAACCTGGATCCGCCACTGACTTTGTGTTTAATTTTTATAAAATAGGCTTGTGATTGTGATTAGGGGGATACCTTAAATAGATTGTTTCCATACAAATGTAAAAAAAACTAACATTTTGATGGTGTCACAGGGCCACGATATACTGGAGAGGGTTATATTAAGAGGGGTGTGTGTAGCAATACAGCATTCCATGCTTAAATCAATGAGGCTGCTGTATTCCATTAAAAAACCTAAGTAAAGTGCAAAAGTAGCATATATTTCAGAGCCCAGCTGCAGCACACATATATAGTAAATATAGGATGGGTACCAAGCTGTACGCAAAATACATTGAAGGGAGCCTTATATATATAACACTATATATATATATATATCACTTACATGTCCTGGAGAGTTGATGTACAAGGTGTGGTTGCTGTTGAAGTAGATCATGTCATAGCCTGCTTGATCTGCTCTTTCCACAGACCTCATCGCATAGCGAGCATTCTTCCCCAGGTCTAAATAGTGAACATATTCCCGCTCCCAAGGGTCACGACCTTCTTCCGTTAATAAAGTAGTCTGATAGAGTGTCATAGTGTCCGGGACACAGCAGGGGGCCTGGTGTGCTCCATGGACAGCAACCACTAGAAGGCTGCACAGCAGGCTCACACTCAGACTCATGGTGGTGGGTGTAGGTGTAAACTTCGAGACGTCAGGTAGGTGTAGTCGTTGTACATTTGATGACTGCGAGCTGCTTTCTTTGTATGGTGACCCTGTGTGGCAATGTGATGTACTAATGGAACCTGTCCCCTTTATATACAAATTTTAAAACTTTTATCAAGACTCACCGTGGGAGCTATGTCAGCTGGATATAAGTCTGACAAGGCAGTTCTATTAACCCTTTAACACAGATTACTCTACTGTCCTACATGTAGGATGCCTATATGCCATATAATAAGAGATAGATTTTTGGAGATAAAATCCATAGATTTTAAATTTTGTACTCAAAGCTAAAGTCCCCAAGTTTCCGTCAATTTCCGTCGAGGGTTGCTATCGTTACCACTTTGATATCATACTGAGCTCCAAAAATGCCTATATCTTTGATGATGATAATAAGGAAAAAGCTGAAGCTAATTCCTGTGTTATCTAAAAAAAAATTCCAAGCCACATTGATCAAAATGTCATAATATGAGAGAAAAGCTGCTTGAAGATGTGTGTCTTTTTTTGTGAACATGATATTAAGCAATAAAGGCGTAATCAGCTAACATTCCCAGCCATCCTTACAGAAGGACAGTAAGGCTACGAGCTACTGAGTGTTCGGCAATTTTGGGCCAACTGGTCAAGATGTCAATATTTTAATACAGGTATGAGTAGAATGTTACAGTTACTTTGAAAATGGGTTTATCCTAATTTGGGTATGCAGATTTTGAATCTAGTGTATGGTGAATGATGCAGGTGTCAGGAAATAGGTCAAAACTGAGGTCAAAGGTCAAGAAGATGTACTCATAGGGTGTGCGCTATTAATAATACAGTAGCTCATGAGCCAGAAAGCCAAATATTGCTAGCCTGTATCATTGTGAGGCACCACATGAAATTTCAATGAATTGAGTACATTTTAGAAAAAAAATTACATACAATTCCACTATGTTTTGGTGTGCTGAACTAAACTAGTCCTCCAATTCTTATTCATAATATGACCTTGGGCTAAGATGCATACATATATATATATATATATATATATATATATATATATATATATATATATATATAATGTATACAATCTACCATGGAGTAGTCTACCTGATAACAAAATATGGGCCACATTTGGAGTGTCACATGTAATAATATAGCTGGTTATCAAAAGTAACTTTGATAGCATAGTCAACTATTCCCGTAAAGAGGTCGTCTTTATCTTGTAGCATTGCCATTTAATGACCATGAATTTAGACCTGGTGACTATGTAAAAGGATTATGTTCATGCATTATGCTTACCCTTTCACTCACAGAGAGTTGGCATGATGTACCAATGAGTAACTCACCAGTCATGCTCTAGTGCATCAAAACAACAAATGAACATCTACACTGATATTCCTAGGCTCCCTATACGCCCAACCTCTCAGTCACTAGTGCCTAACCTAGTTAGTCATTTTCTGGCTCCCTATACGAGCAACCTTGGTCAGTTATTATTGTCAGGTTGGTCACTACTGACCAACCTTTCTTAGTCTTTTTATTTCCAGGGGGAGCCACTGAGTGGTCATGACAGGTGGCCCCAACTAGTGGTATACAAATACAACACACCAATGATGAACCTAGGTTAGCCACTACTGACTGACCCCTCGGTCATTTTTGAATATAACTTTGCCATTGTGACTAACACCCATATGACCAACCTAGGTTAGTCTGTACTGACTAACCCTTTCAATCTATGGATTTTCAGTGTAGCCTCATGGCATCATCCTGTCCCTAAAGGGTTGAACAAAGCGGCTTTGTAAGCATTGAACTCGGCTGCTACACCTCCAATGGTAACACAGGAGCCATTATGAACATCAGGGAGGGGTTTTGAGGCTTTTCATTTCGGCCTCTGAAATCTCCAAAAAGGTCCAAAAAGGTATAGTCCAGACCAGAGAATTGGTGAATCCACCAAAGAGAGAGTTAATTGCTGGGGTTATTAGCAAATGTAACTCTCAGAGAGGGTAGCAACTCTAAATGTGCTGTGGTCAAATCTGACACCTCCAGGCTGATCTGTACACCACAAATGTTTCCACAATTGACATTCAACCCTGCCATAAAGAGCCCCACACCCTGTGATCTGTGACCATGTGAGGGGCAGAAGAGGATGAGTGCTCCTTATGACAGTTTCAATGGGTTGTAAAAATGGTGTGAGGTGGTGGTATCTGATGTTAATGAAATCCATAATTGAGGATGACAACCTGGAAGGATGGCATCTCCTCACTCTACATTGATTTTTAAAAATCAAGTTTCTGGGAGCTTGAAAATGTATCCTTCCTTCTAAGATTCAGTGTTCCCCTGTAGTTGATAGTGACATCTCCCTGACCTAAAGACATGCAGTCCTTTGCACTTAAACCCTTTAATGGCTGCATTGTATTTTGATGCACTATACACTTTATTGAAGTGAACCCTGTGAACCTTGTGAAGTGACCCACCAGTGTTGAGCTCTTGCATCATGTTGATCCTGTGCAATCAATATACACTCCTCAAGATCTCTGCAAGATATCCGAATGCTGCACCATCAAGCTACACACTAGCACTTTGGTACATCATGAAGACAAAAACGAAGAGTTTGGTTCCAAAACGCAATAAGCGCCATTTTGAAAAATGACACCAAGTTTTGAAAAAGTTGTAGGTCATAAATAGGTACATGCAATTTTGAGACATTTTTTCCTCAAAATTCTATTTTTTATGTCTTTACGTCCTCTTGATGTACACATTATATCCGAGGCACTATAATAGCCAATATGGTAGCCTTAGAGAAATCACTATTGCGCTTGAATTCTGAAATGGATTTTTTGCGTTTTGCAAAGAAACTCTTCTATATGCCAACCTTAAAGGGTTAGTAGAACAGACTTGTCAGACTTATATGCAGCTGACATAGCTCCCAGGGTCACTCTTGATATGAGATTAAAAATTTTGTACATAAAAGGGACAGGGGAGATTGATAAATCACATTGCCACACAGGGTCACCATACAAAGAAAGCAGGTTACAGCCACCTAAGCTACAACGACTACACCTACCTGACGTCTCCAAGTTTACACCAACACCCACCACCATGAGTCTGAGTGTGACCCTGCTGTGCACCCTTCTAGTGGTTGCTGTCCATGGAGCACCCCCAGCCCCCTGCTGTGTCCCGGACACCATGACCCTCTATCAGACTTCTTTACTTGTGGAAGAAGACCGTGGCCCTCTGGAGGGAAACACTGTTCATTATGTGGACCTGGGGAAGAATGCGCGGTATGGGGAGAGGTATGTACCTAACCACCCAGACGGAGTGGTGGTTGAGACAATCTACTTCAACAGCAACCACACCATGTACATCAACTTTCCAGATCATAATGTAAGTGTTATTTATATGTGTATTTTTTAAAATACAAGATTTTCTATGCTTAACTATAAGAAGGGCCGTATTCAATGTCCCCCATTGAATACAATGTTGCGGTATCTAATGGGGTAAGAAAAAGGTGGATTTCTTCATGAAATGGATTAAAATCACAAAATTAAATGCAAATACCAATTACATTGAGACCTCTCTGCTGTATTTCAATGGGCGTATATACCCTTTTTGGGGCATTTATAGACTAAAACAAAGGATCAAATTTTATGATTTTGGGGACACTTAAACTCTTAAATACTAAAACGTCATAAAAATAATTTTATAAGTTCCCAGGGCGCTATTACATTGAATACATTAAGTTGAATACTAAACTATTTCAATGCTACTTGTTTTGATTGCAGTCATGCCATGGGTATACAAACTCTCGTGATGTAACCACCTGTGTCCTGAACGGTACCATGTTTGACAAAGCGGCTACAATAGGCGAGGGGACACCTATTAACGTCTTCAGCCACCAGTATCACACCCTACTGAATGCTGTCAGTGTGACCCCCAAGATGTGTGTCCCCGTTGCTGCTTACAGGCAGTTGAGGAGTGAAGATGGCCGTCTCAGAACCGTCACGAAGAGCAACTACTACAACATGACCGCTGGTAGTCCTGACTCCAGCATCTTCTACCTCCCGGCTGCCTGCTTTAAATCAGAGGTGACGCGTGGCATGGAAGATGCCAAACACGTCCTGCCAAGACATGCCAACATTCTTAGAGAAGATATCCAAGAGCCAAAAGATTTCTTACAGCTTTTTATGGTGTGATTCTGAAAAAAATTTCATTTGTTGATTGTGAAAATATCAGATAATAAACTCTGTTCAATTCCACTATTGTCTTGTTGCTGTGTATTATGGCAACATGTTGTCATAAGCCAAGGATGCATTCATGCATCTTAGGTATAATTTGGACAAACTGGTGGCGGGACCCTGTGGAGATGCTCAGAACCTTTAGAAACTCAATACCCCCACCTGGTGGATGTTTCAGAATCTTTAGAAATTCACGTACTCCCCCTGGTGTTTGTTGGTTCATGGCTAATTTTTGAAAACATTTTAGCTAGTTTCCCCAAGAGAGCCTCGAACCCTCGACCCTTGGATTTGGAGGCAGGCACACAACTTACTGAGCTAACCCTGCAAGTGTCAGCATGTTCTATTGATGAGATAGTCAATGGTTCATGACTATAGTTTAGAATGTCCCATTTAGATGATATGTTGGCTATTCATTTCCTAAGTTATCATAGAAATTATAATGATAACCCACTCTGATATTTAGATATGTTACAGTATGGATATGTCCTCTGGGAAGGAGTCCATACACCATTCTTAATAAATGAATGTCGTTAGAACTCTGTCATTTTCAATGTAGAGATCAGCAGTTTCAATATGGCCTGGTCAATCACTTCCATATTTGGGTTGAGCATTGAATATATGTTGAAAATTACATATAAGAAGTTCAAAAGGGAAATGCTACTTTTCGGGATAATACTGAAATTCTATTGCTATTTGCATGAAACTCAAGATTATATTAGCTTGATTATTATCAAATAGAAAATGATAAGAAATTGATTTGTCACAGAGCTAACTTTCATGATACAGTCGTTTTAGCAAATGAGTACCTCAATTATAGAAATAAATGGGAAAACTATACTTTCTCACATTATCGGTCATGGATTATATCCCCTTCTATTGCTATATCAACCAAAACTTGGGAATGTGTCATGGGCATCTATGGGAACATTTTAGATGCAGGAAACTAGGGGGTCACCAATTAAATAAGAAAATTATGAATTTTTCCAAAATACTTATTTTGCGTTGACTATAGGATGCTATTTGTGTCCCGGTGGCTAATAAATGCCATACACGCAGGTCTATAGTCTCTGGATGGCAAATAAAATGGCTGATTAAGGGAAAGTACCATACATTGGAATACATTTAGCCAAAAGAAGAATTGATTTTTGCCACCGGGTGGCCTATGTGTGGGAACCCGCATTTCCCTATAAGGGGTTTATATGCGGCTTTGAGACTGAATGATCCTTAAACATAAACATTGTGGTTGTTGTATGCAGCTTTAAATGATTCTTAGATAAATTACTGTGTGAATTGGAATCTTGAAAATTCCCAAAATGGTCTTGTTTTTGTTTCTTGCCATTTCCTCCTATAAGGACAAGGCATGCAGGTGTCCCAATAAAATAATTGATAAACAATCTTCTTTAACTGCTCTTTCTAATGTTGTGCTCAATGATATAAGACAACCAAAATTTCCAGATAAGACTAAATTTTCCTCCAATTCTACTATTTTCACAATGGGGAGGACTAACTGGTTAGTACTGGTATTAGTCCCCAGGGGGATGTACCAGCCTTCCCGCCTTGACCCCTTGACGTCACTGCTGGCCGCTACTACACCAGATGTGGACAGTTAAAATTCATTGCCGCTACAATACAGATATAATATATATATAATATATATATGTATATAAATATATGGAGATGACTATATATATATATGTATATACATATATATGGAGATGACTATCTACCATGGAGAAGTCTCCCCAACAACAAGATATCGGATACATTTCGAACTTGATAGCAAAGTGAACTAAACAGTAAACAGGTTATCTTTATCTTGCATAAAGCTAACCCTCTTATGGCAGCATTGTGTTTTAATGTACTGTGCCCATGAATACAGCCCTGCAGAGTAACTCAAATGCAGACACTTGAAACTACAAAGGGTTGACATGATGTAACAATGAGTAACTCACCAGTCATGCTCTGGTGCATCAAAACAACAAATGAACATCTAGCCTCATGGAATCATCCTGTCCTTAAAGGGTTTAACAGAGCTGCTACAC
>CANHQG010000384.1:0-34944 GCA_947462335.1 Harmothoe impar
AATGCAGCACTGTTGAGGTACGGTTTGCAGCAAGTAAGGCTGAAGCAGCAAGATACCCAGAGTTATAAAGATGAAGTTAGGACGAGTGTAGAAACGAGTGTCAATGACCTCATCCGCCCCCCCCCCCCCCCCCCCCCCCCACCGCTGTTCACGTCAGATGTCGTGCTAATTCTACACATGTATCTGGTGGGGGGGGGGGGGGGGGGGGGTGCTGCCCTGCTGCCTCCTGCATCAATAGCCTCCTTGTTGTGAGGTGGGACAGACGTGTAGGGAGGGGCGTGGTGTGTGTGGGGGGGGGGGGGGAGGGGTCTGTGTTGTCTCATCTTGTCACATCTCGTGTACATCTCCAGGATGCGGCTCCATTATAAGAGCATCCTACATGTAGACCATAGTCAGCCCACCACCACCTGATCATCAACCCCTCTACTGACTCAAGTTGGATACAGCGGTATCTCACTTCCAACCTTTTGAGAGCACAACATATTTTGCAAAATTTTATTCGGGGGAAAGGAAAAAAGAGAGAATTTTCATCTCCTTGGTTGTAGTGCAAACAAAAGTTGCTCTAATCAGTTTAGCTTGTATCAGAAAGGCCATTTGAAAAAAAATGCAATTTGTCAGCATGGCTTCTGATGTTGATTTGAACCTGCCCTTTGGGCTATCTTTAATTCAGGGTTCCGTAAATCCTCCAGTATAAGCCCAACTGACGTATAAGCCACACTTTCTAGAGCCTCACATGAGGTCTGATTATGGCAACTTTAGTACCGTAGTATACTTCTAAAAACTCATGTATAAGTACCACCCTGATTCTAGGCTGATCCTTTAAGCCGCACTGGCGACTTTACTTTATTAGCTGCGCCTTCTACACAAGAAGTTACGGTAGTATGAGACCAGGCCTGAGGTACCGTAGTGAGGAGACATGGACTCGCGGCTTACACGGTAATCGGTCGGTAATCCCTGAGAGGCTGAGTGTCCTTAGTGTGCGGTGTCTGTGTGACCTTGGACGTGGTGTCAGGGACTATGTGCTCACAACACACATATATAGTAGGTGTGTAAGTGTGTGTGTCTACAGGGGGGGGGGAGGGTTAAAGGTAGCACATCCAACAGCTCAGTAGGGGGCCAGGAGGGCCCATCATATGTTACAGTCGATTGTCACGCGGTGAATTAAAATCACCACTCAAATATTAGCATATTGAACAAAACTTGGACAATCATTCTAGATTTAAGCAGAATTATGAGGGAAAAAGAGCAAAGGACAAGATCTAAGTGACCATCCTGGATAAAATTTCTTGTTAAGAAGACGACTAAATCTTTAGCGGTAATCATCAGCTATACCCACTTTAATCGTACACCACTCACGAGGAGGCGGTACAGCCTCTCAGAGAATGTAACTGAATGTCTCCTCAGTTCACGACATGCCCCGATACAAAGGGGCTGTGTGTTAAATTGACACAAAAACAAAAACCACTCACAAAGGGTCCCCATGTAGGAATGTGGATGGACGTCTGAGATGTGGCCCTGGTACTCAACCTTGTAACCCTGTACTGGTAGCATAGTGTTTAATGAAATGTGCCCTTTTGTCCTCCAGAGATTCCCAGTTTACCACTTTCCAGGAATTATCACCTTTTGGCTGGTATTTCTGAATAAAATTAAGTTAATTTCCTACAAGAAATTAGTCCCAAGATTTCCTACTTTTTGTCAACGGAAGCATCTCTGATACTCGTGATGCACTCATGCAGCCCTGGTAAGTAACTCACCAGTGCTGCATTCATGAATCAAGTAGGCTCTATTATGGGATTGATACACTCCCGAAAAATCACTGTAACACTGCAGGCGAGTAACTTGTCGGTGCGGGTTGTCGGTGCATCACGACAACTGAAGGGCATACTGCTGCCCTTACAGGGTTAAGGTGCCAGCAGCCTGACCCTGATGTGTGGCAGGCCAGGTCCTGCCGTGACTTTGTTAGGATGGAGTTCAGGACAAGTGGATGCTTTAACCCATATTGATGTCCCTGTGTGTGTGTGTGGGGGTGTGGGGGGGGGGGGGGGGGGGTAGGGGGATCCAGCAGGCAGTGACCACTGGTTGCCATGACTACCAGCAGGAATGCGGTCAGAACAGGTGACCTTGGCTGACCTTGGCTGACCTTGCCTGACCCCTGGCACCGTCCTGCCCAGAACCAGCTCTCTTTGTGTAGAACTGGGGTGACACATTTAAAAACTATTTTGCTGATATTTAAAAGATCCTAAGAGTTTTTAATATGTATGAAAACAAAATGCCCTAAGCCAACTAAATGGAGGTATCTATGGACAATTTCTCTGTCTGTCTGGATGAGAAGTGAATCTATAAGTTGTCTTTAATAAGATATTGAATATTTGACTAAGGCTCTGACCAAACAAAACGAAATTCAAACCCCATACATTGACATGAGGTCTGCTTGAAGTGCAGAACTGGGCGGCGTAAACAGTGGTTTTGCTGTTAATTATACCAAAACCCAAACGTTGGCTGAAGAGGGTCTTGACCTAGAGTCATAATGGTCTGATGTACATGATATACTACCCAGGATGATGGATGCAGCCTGAGAGCTACTCAGTAAGCAGTGAACCCAGTGTACGGGTATACCTTCTCTGGGAGAACCTGGCGAGGCCGACAAAGGGCCTGGATAATGAGTTCTCTGTGTGAGTCTTATAGCTGTGGTCAGTGATAACACTGAGGCCTCGTATAAACCAGACTTCTACCTCCAGTGTATTTATCGAAGTGTTAATGAAACCTCCCCTCCTGTCCCAAAGTTTTATGGCCTATAATGGTACCACCACAGGGATGAGGCTGGCCTCCTCCTGTAGGTACTAACATTACCACTAGTAAAGGTCCTAATGCCCTCACAGTCGGGGGGCTCGCCAGGATACGCCAGACAAGGTATAGCTTAAACTGGCTCAAGTCTCAATCAAAAGTATCATATCATTGGTAGTCCAAATCAGGGTGTGACAAAGGTTTTCAGCAAATCCGAAAACTGAAATATTTCAATCTGTCTCAATCCCACCTAATGACATGACTGCGTCTGTTCTGGATGCGACTGTTATTGCCATTCTCGGTGAAGAAGCCAAGTCCCGTAAAGCAGTATAGTGGCTGAGACCTGGTAGGTCTACTCCATGTGGGTGCTGCAGGACTGAGAGGCTGGGTGTGATGCAACACAGTCAATACATCCCCCATGTGTATACATGTAACTGTTACACCGTGTTACGCCACCTCCAGGGGTCGGTCGCGGGTCAGACATTACTGATAAATGTGCTCTGTGTAATATTATTCTGAAGCCATCTAGAGGTCTGCAGGATGGTGATCAGTACATATTCTGAGTACCAGTACTGTATTTCAAATTACCAATTACTTCTCTGGCCAAAAACATGGACAGTGATTTAACTTAGAGTGTCATCCTCATTTAAAGTCATCATAAGTATAAGGCTACTACTGAAGCCATATGAATTAGCCATAGTAAATGATTTAGCGGTAGAACCTACTACCATAAATTCCTGGGTTGAAGCCGTGGTTAGTACGGGATTCAGATCGCCAGTGCGGCTCATAGGATCAGCCAGAGTTGGGATGCGACATATACGCGAGTTGTTATAAGCTTAGTATAATACAGTTCTAATTAACAATTTTTAGACCCCCTGTTAGGCTTTCAGGTTTTGTTAAAGGTGGTGGTGCAGCTTTTACACAAATTAGGCTTCTATGCGAGAATTTACGACGCTGCTATTTGTGCGGTGGACATGGGGGTCGTCCAGCTGGCCCCTGCCTGGAGTGTGTTTACCTGGTACCCAGTCAGCATGGACACCAGCCAGCGGGTGGGGGGGCTGACCATCCACACATCAGGTACTACTGTGTAATGTCTAGCTAGCAGCAGCAGCCATTTTGTGAAGGCCCACAAATGTTCTCAGGTCCCATACTGCCTTGTGGTAGAGGTATTTGACGAGTCTACCGTACTGTGGCGTTCAAGCACCGGGTTTTAAATAAGTGCTCGCTTGTATAGGCGCCAGTGGTATTCCTCAAATAAGTCTTAAGCACTAAAAACAGATCTCAGATGAGCACCGGTCTTGTACATATGTATAATCTTGTACCATGCCTCAGAATCGATAAGCATCAGGGCGCTTGTACAAGACAGTACAGTACTTGATTCTGCTGAACTTTTAGGCCATATGAAATAAGACCATTGGTATGTGGTCCCTAAGTTCCTGCAATATTCTGTGGGAGTGTGCTCTTCACTGCTGTACTGCACTAGGACCCTTCCCTAGTGGCAGCAGGTGTCCAGGTAGGACCAGGGGCAGGGGGGGGGCTGAGGGGCATGATGTGGGAGGAATGTGGGAGGTTTGTTTTCTGTTCTGTGTAAAATGGGACATGGTGAGGGGATGGCAGCTGGGCTACTATTAACCCTGTCTGCATCATCTGTATTAACAGCAGCAGTAGGCACTGCATCATCCACAGTCACCACATTAACAGCAGTAGTACCGTAAAGTCTTGCGTGCAGGTTATGATTGGTTTTCCCAAGGTGGGGTTATACAAGGGTTTTTAGAAGTGTACAGTACTACAGTGATCATTTTCTGCACCCAAGTACAGCTTCTAGGGTACTCCCAAATTCTAGGTGCAGATTATATGTGAGGTGTGAGTTTACGGTGCATGACTTTACGGGACTGGCACTGTTTATTATGGCTACAGACCGTCTGATGATTAAACCAGAGTTTTTATTGCCATGGTGATGGTTAGATCTGGTTCAGATGAACACCAGGACTGAATTAATGGTGGAGGTTGTCAATGTCATGTTAACCTTATCAAACATATAGCTCTCAAAATATAACACATTGTAGCATGTTCTTATAGTGTAAGCCCTAACATTTTGATGTTTTGTGGCAGATGGACAGCTAATTTCCTACTTTATTGTCAATAGGGAAATCACATTCCTTTGAGTTGAATGTAGTTAGTGAAATTAGTATTACACAAAACTGCTGAAATAATTAGTTCTGTCGTTTCAATTTCAATGTGTCTGCTGATCTAATTAAAAATAAAAGTGTAGCTTCAATTACATTTGATTGAAATAGGTTGATAATGATTACATTATCTAATTAGCACTTTTTGATAGCAATAGCTCCATTTCACATCTAAAGGACTGCCTCATAGTCAGTCATTGTGATGAAGTGAATCTCCCAGGGTTCGGCGAGGCCGACAAAGGGACCACAAATTCATTCAACTCTGGGGGGTGATTTACAAAATGTAACACTCAGTGGGTTGGGGTTATAAAAGTCTTGGGGTCAGCCATATCAGACCAGGGGTCATTAACCTGTCATAAATGACCACTCAAACATCAGAGAATATTATCCTTAGTTCTACATTGAATAAACTGGTGTTAGGTGATGGTATCATCTGCTAATGAGACAACAGCTATCAGAAGGAATTACTACCAGTATGGGGGCTCGCCTTTAGATGGTAGACAGACTACTATGTTGATGATTGAGTAATACTTGTAGCACGCTCTCTACTCAGCTTTGTACTACCAGCTGTATTGTACAACAATGTGGCACCTCTATTGCAGTAGTTGGCTTTGTGTACCCCTCCCCCTCCTCCACCCACACATATCCCTCCAGATCTTACACCATCTCAGCAGCAGCAGCAGGAAAAATAGAGCTAAATAGACAGAAAAACAGAGGTGGGGCAGTGGGAGCAGATGGTGAGGGGAAGGGGGATGGGCCGCAGGTAGGTAGACCGTTGTACCGGCCAGCCACTCGTATAGTCAGCAGGAGGATTACTGCCACATAGTCAATCATTGTGATGATGTGAATCTCCCAGGGTTTGACGAGGCCAACAAAGGGACCACAAATTCATTAAACTCCAGTAGGTGATGAACAAAATGTAACACTCTCAGTAGAAAGAGGTTATAAAAGTCTAGGGGTCAGCCATATCAGACCAGGGGTCATTTACCTGTTATAAATCAGAGAACATTAGTGCCACATTGAATATGCTTCTAAGCTGGTGTTAGGTGATGGTATCATCTGCTAATGAGACAACAGCTATCAGAAGACATTACTACCTCCAAGTGTGGGGGCTCGCCTTCAGATGGTAGACAGACTACAATGCTGGGGATCCTGTAGTCCTTGTCGCGTATTTTCTACTTGGCTTTGTACTAGCGGCCTTATTGTTCAACAATGTTGCACCTCTCGTGGAGCAGTTGGGTTGTGTACCTACATCTCCTCCACCCACTCACACCCACTCCATATCTTACACCATCTAAGCAGCAGGAGGAGGGAAAAATAGAGCTAAATAGGCAGAAAAACAAAGGTGGAGCAGATGGTGAGGGGAAGGGGGATGGGCGGCAGGTAGGAAGGTAGGTAGACCGCTATACCAGCCTACTACTCGTATAGTCAGCAGAAGGATTTGGCAAACCCTAATGCTGTAGGTCGTGATCCTACATTATAGGTGCTATCTCATAAATCTCAGGTACTATCACCATCATTTCAACAACCCATGCAAAGAGCAGCTCAACCTCTCCTCGCATTAACAATTTCAGAGATCAAAGCTTTCAAGTGCTAGTTTGTCAGTTTCATGGTGTAGAAATGACCCTGGATGTGATAGAAGGAACCACAGGACCTTTATGCTAGCTACCTTCTTAGGCAGCAACATTTTTCATAAACCCCTGGAGTTTTATCAATTGTCCTAATCAAATCACCAAGCCCTCCAAGCTCTAGTAACTGTCCAACTGCTAGTCTGGTGCTGTTTCTATGAGACATGGCTTGTTTGGGGGTTGATGATATCCCCAGATAATATCGCGATACCTGCAGCAAATACCCTTCATCACAAGGCTTGGGGAGAAGCATGATATCACAATACCTGAGGTAAATATCTTTCATTACAAGGCATGGGAGAAGAAAAGGATGTCTTTGCTCAGAGCAACTGCAGTACATATAGGTGAGGAGCAGCTCAGGGTAAGGTGAGCAGTTTGTTGATGTGAGTGGTAGAGCAGGCTGTGCTGTGTACAGCTGGTGTAGCGGCTTACAGCTACTGGGTCAGGACTGCCGCCTAGTGGCCTCGAGTCTAAGCGGTTAGCAGCTATCCTGGAAGACTGATTGTATGAGCGTTTAAGATATATGTCCTAAGATGATGCTAAGAGATATATTTTGAACCCCCTCTACCTATTGAGTTTATACTAGACCGGCTCTTTTTTGAGACTCAGGCACTTTTTAAAACAAGGTGGCACGTTATGTTGTATACTGCTGGTGTGCTACGGGCTTGTCCTACAGAGTAAAGTCTAAGGCAACGCACAGCCAATCCAGGTTTCTTCAACCATGGACAAAATGATTTTGCATGGAAATGTTGGTACCACCAGGACCCTAGTCTAGGTGACCAGGTGTGTGTTGTTGTCTTCCAGCACCTGGTGGTTCTGGCTGATAGCAGCTGACCTACTTACAGTGCTGCAGTATGGCACCCACCTTACTCCTATCTCCAGGCACCAAGCCCCCAGTCTCTGCACAACTCATGGCTAGAGCTTTAACCCTGGGCGAGCATCAACTAAAGTTGATGCCATGGCAGGCCGAGCATCGACTATAGTCGTCATAACTCTATGGGATTCAACAAAGCCTCGTCCTCACAGCAAATCCTGCTAAAAATCTCGCCTCCACAGCTAGCTATACCAACTTTGGTCGTCCCTAAAGGGTTGAAGGCAATATGAATCCAATTTGCTCTTTACTCTGTGCAGTGATTCCTGTGTTAGATAACTGCTACTTCATAGAAACCTGAGTTTGTTGGTGACTGTGCTGTTTTGGTTTAACCCTTTACGGGCAGCATGATGACTCAAGGCTCCATGGTCAGCATGATGCAGCAATGCAGTACTAGCGAGTAACCCGCCGTCAAGGCTGGTCTGCATAGATGGAACATGCGAAACTTTCGATATGGTATTGCCTGCATAGAAATTGATACACCAACTTTAGGCCAAAATATGCATTGCACATCAAAGTACTCTGCTACCTTTTAAAGGTTAAGCAGGGAAGCTGTACAAGTTATAATGTCAATATACACTCGGCTCCAGTTACAGGCCTCAAGTAGACCTGGGCATGTGTTGAAAGAGCTACTTGTAGCACTGAAGGTGACCGGTTACATGGGGCTGAGTGAGGCCTGAATGAAGCCTACCGTAAAACCTCGCGTAAAGGCTGCGGCTAGTACGCGAATCAGATCGCTGGTGCGGCTTATAGGATCGGCACAGAGTCCAGGTACGGCTTATATGCGAGTTTTTGCTCGTATAGTACAGTACCTAAAGTCACCATAACCAGATCGCTGGTGCGGCTTATAGGATCGGCCCAAAGTCGGGGTGCGGCTTATACGCGAGTTAGGCTTATACGCGAGGTTTTACGGTAGTGTAAAGGGGCAACGAGCAGAGAACTGGACACTTAAAACTTCTTAAATCTACTCCTTGATGCAGGCTGTAAGTGGTCCCTGGTCTGGTGTTACACAATCTGTGTTTAGCCTGTGAGGTTCTAGAGGGGAATGTTGAAGCAGCCATTACCGTAAAACCTCACGTATAAGCCTAACTCGCGTATAAGCCGCACCCCGACTTTGTGCCGATCCTATAAGCCCCACCAGCGATCTGGTTATGGTGACTTTAGTACTGTACTATAGGAGCAAAAACTCGCATATAAGCTGCACCTGGACTCTGTGCCGATCCTATAAGCCGCACCAGCGATCTGATTCGCGTACTAGCCGCAGCCTATACACGAGGTTTTACGGTACATGTTGTAGCAGACTGGTAGCCAGGCTGCACCAACTCTTTGACATACCAGCAGTGTGTTACAAAGTGGTCAATATACATGTTGTGAGTGCCTCATGTTGTAGGTGCAGAGCTCCAGGGTAGCATTGTGATTTGATGCATCGTGCCCTTTTTCCTCATGATGCATGAATACAGCACCGGGGAGTAACTCGTCAGTACTGCATTCATGCATCATGCAGACACTAGGTTTTGATACACTGCCGAACGTTTCACATGAAGTTGCATGCAGTGCTGAGTCCCTCATTGGTGCATTGTGTAGAGATGGAGGTTCTCAAGATACATGATCTGCCTTACAGGAGCTACATAGCAAAGAAATGTAAAACATAAATGGAAAGAACATTATTTAGGAATACCTGTATGCTCCTACATACCTGGTGTACAGTGTTTACCCCTCCCTGAGCTGAGTGATACCTCTGTCTGACTGCAGCACTACCTGTAAAAACACACAGCTAACATGGCTGTACAATCTACAGCCCGAGTCAAATAAATAAACCATGCAGAGTAGAAACACAAGAACTGCACAAAATGCTGCTGGTGTGAGCTCACCTGTGGGCGCAAGCGTCAAGTTTTTTTTTTGAGTCTCTATAATTCAGTTTCCTGTTGATCCTATAGAGAGCTTCCCACAAGGCTGGTCATTCCTCATTGGTTTTTACACCTCACAGCTACAGGCCTTAGGGGTCTATTCCTGGCATGTCGTAAACTCTCAATTCCTTCTTATGGACTTGTCACTTCAAACACTTACTGCATGCTGCCAGCCTATATAGTGCAAAGCAGAAAGGACAGTTAGTGCTGTACGCATTTATTTAAGCGCCGGATTTTTAAAAAGCGCCAGCCTTTCACAAATACTGGGGGTAGGGTTGCCTTCAAATATCTCTTCAAATAAGCACTGAAAGACAGAACTGTAGGGGTAATCATGCTTCTAAATCTATTACCAAATCTCGGGGGGGGGGGGGCTTAAAAAACGACAATACGGTCAAATCATGCATGGAAAAAAGGCTCAAGCCTCAGTGTGGCAGCCCAAAGTGTCAATATTCCCCCTAAAACTACATCTTACATATGTTACCTCAGTAGCGTAGGAAAAGGGGGGGCCAGGGGGGCCTGGGCCCCCCCCCCCCCAATCACTGAGGAGGGGGGCCTGAATATGTTTGGGCCCCCCCAAAATTTGTCAAGACATGTCATATGATACACATAATTTTCAATTCTTACCTTTGCCACATAAGGAAAAGTGGGCACAGAGGGGGCAGGTCCCCCAAATTAGAACCAAAGGGGCCTCAAATACTACTTTTCCATACAATCTAATATATGTGTGGATATGATACATCATGCATAAAAACCGATACATAAAGTTGGTAGGAGTGGGCCCCCCTGGGCCCCCCCCCCCAATGAAGATTTGCTTCCTACGCCTCTGTACCTTCACTGCTACGTCCAGGCTACCCTTTCAACACATTACCCAGAATGCCATGTAGACCATGTGACCACACACCACACCATGTGACCACACCATGTGACCACACCATGTGACCACACCATGTGACCACACCATGTGACCACACCATGTGACCACACCATGTGACCACACCATGTGACCAGCGGCCGTCACGACTGACCCGAGGTTACAACATGGCGGCGTGTATGACGGGGTCAGCGACCTCTGGTGGAGAGGCAATAACTATAACGGACTTATCTCCACCATAATCTCCTGTCCCTACAAACCGTGCATGGAAACCTGGCATAGCACATCTACCGCTTCACATGTTATGGTTTTTTGTTTTTTCATACAGAGAAAACTAACAGTACATGCCAGGTGTAAGTCCCAGTATATATTTTCTTGTTGACTCTATTTTTTTGTCTGCATGGGACTTTCAATGGAAGGCGACAAAGGGGGAACTATTTTAGTGTCTAAATAGTAGAAATACCATAGTAGGAAAAGAGCAAGATATATGTAAAATTGTCGATATGCCTTATAATATGATATTGCTGTCGATACTAATGACCGTCAGACGGTTCACTCCATGTCAATAACCAATCTGTAGATACTGCTGCCGGAGTGACATGATATGAAGCAAAGTCTGCCCTCAACCAATACCAGGCACACACAGCAGTAGCCACTGAGGACCCAGGACTGATGAGTAACTGCTTCTCTACTGAGCCCTGACACAGGCCGTAAGGTGCCTTATCTAACATAGCTGGATGGCTGAATCAATGAATTGGTCCGGTCAATCATAGAGGAGCTATTAAAGTACCGTCTCATTTATTGCAACTGGCCCTTGCTATAGTCAGGGCTGGAGGAGTTGTTGACGCTGCCAAATAGACATTTAATTGATGAAGCTGTCATTGAGCCAATGTCTATTATCAGAGGGGAGCACTCCTTACTGTCCTGTGGTCAGCTTCTTCACCACCAGGGTCCTCTGTCTGCCATAAATGACCTCCATAAACCTCTCATCTCTGAAGGTGTTAAACCCGCAGATCTTACTGCACGTCCAGTAACAGTCAGATTGCAGTCGGGACAGGTACTCAGCCCTATATATAGGGGCGCTGGGGATTATTAAAGGTCTGAATATGTTTAGTTGCCCCTGAATGTAGGGTACAATATCATGGAGGATCAGTGGTAGATCGAAGATTTTGAAAAAAGGGGGTGTGTAAAAATCTGTCCCTATCCCCTTTTTGGCAAAATTTTGTATCAAAACATAAACTTTTCTCTCAAATGGAGCCCTACCCCATGTCTAAATCCGCCACTGAGGATTATGATCTGAAAGTATGGGTGTTTGCCCATCCTCCCGGCTGGAGGTTCTGGATGCACTATAGTGCATGAGACCCTCACACCCCCATACACCCAGGGACAGTGGGGGGTGTGGTGGATTACCCAGACCCATTCAGTGTGAAATGAATCAGGTTGTATTAAGTGTCCATTAGTTAGAGCTGAGTGAGGGGAGGTTTGTACAAATCACATCAGCCTAACACAGGGACACACAGGGTAGGGGTTATACTGCTATAAATCTCAGTATACTGAGGTAGAGAATGGTGATATAAAGCCACAAATAATGGGGCCTACTTACATGAATTGCATCACATGTAGGGGTAATATAAATTACAGCCTCAATGTGTGGGGGCTGTGAGGGTTTTAGGCCATGTGGGTTAGATGGCTAACTATGGAGCTGAAACTGCTGGGATTCATACAATGATCAAATATGGGACATCCCATTTGTGTAAATATATTTCAATCTCTGGCCTGATGCAGCAAGGATTAATATAGTAGACAAGAACTCAAGATATAGTAAATAAACATGCAGAATTCAATTAACTGACACTGTTGGGTACCGGCAGTGCGGACGCTGGCATATAACTTTTTTTTACCTTATCTCATAGATTTTATCACATATACTTGATATAATTAGATATGGGTAAAAAAAAATTGTAAAAGGATTTGTTATAGGGACCATTCTCTACTGCAAGGATTGGACAGAGGAGGTAGTGGGCAGGTAGTGGGTCTGTGCCACTCACCGCCCACCCCCTATCATTCTCTACCCCCTTCCCCCTCTATATACATACTTTAAGAATAGCAACAAAATACAGGAATTACTTTTGTTGTTGTATGGAGCATTCTGTAAGTTGGGACAGAGTGGGCAGGCAGTGGGGATCAACTTGTGCCACCTCCCCCCCTCCCAGCCCCCCCCCCCCGCCTCCATTCTATCTGCTCCACCCCCCCCCCCTCCCAACACACACACACACACACACACACACACACACACACACACACACACACACACACACACACACACACATTTGATGAATAGCAACACAATACAGGAATTACTTTTGTTCCCGGACCAGAATGCAGTTGATAAGCAGTCCCATGTCAGCATGGAAACAGTGCACTGTGGCAGCAGTGCTTCAGTCCCAAACCAGTATGAGAAGCAGCCCCAGATCAGTAACTGCTGCCAGCCTACTGGCCAACACTACAGAACAGGGCAGCAGTGGCCCAGTGATAGAGCAGCATTATATCAGTGTGTGAGCAGTAGCTGAACAGCATGTCCGAAATATGTAAATGAGATGGCAGCCCTTGATCAGTGTATGCAGCTTTAGCACTGCTGCAGCAGTGGCTACTCAGTAGTAGTACTAGCCTATACAGAACTGGGGCTGGGACAGCGTTGAATCAGTGCTGCTGATTAAGCACTGCTGTAGCAGTATAGGAGCAGCAGTGCTGATGTGAGGGTAAGGAAACAGTGGAGGACTGATTTCATACTGACTATACAGTGCTGGAACAGTATGTCCAAAATATGTACGATATGTAGTAGTGTTCAAACTATGTTGTACTGATTTAGCGCTGTCTAATCGATTTACATCAGTAGACCATATATTTTCTACCAGACCATAGATTGTCTACCTTTTATGATCATTAGGTCGTTGTATTCTCATGAATATCTATCCTCCTTTGCTCTGGTGTCTAAGTGTTCTGTCCTGGGTAAATCCATGTTCTTCTATATGAAATGAAAACAAGACGCTTACCTTAAAGTGAAGATATCTTTATTTCATAAAACTAGCTGTTTTCTTATCGTAACTCTTTGCTGTTTTCTTATCGTAACTCTTTATTTCTTAGCTTTGGCGCGCATGCTGGTGATGCTGCTCCAGAGGGCATTACGTATTTCCCCTGGCTTGGACACACTGTTGACAACACAGTAATCTGAAAAATGAAAACCATCACTGAATATTTTGATGGAATTTACCAATGATATTTTAAATTACACATAGCAAAGCTTTAGCTGGTACTTATTTCATATTTAAACCATTTATTCCCTATTTTACAATTCTAGGCAATCGTGTTTTTAACCATCATTCATTTATCTTACTGTACCCTGCTCAATAGTACTGATTAATACATTTATTCTCAACAAAAGCACTAACATTTTAAAGCATTAAATTGATTTACCTGTGATTGTAGAAATTAGTGTTGCATCAAGAGTGTTTTTCTGGCCTGGTTTGAGGGTGCCCACAATCAGCTGATCCCGGGTCCATACTGCTCGTAAAAGTTTCCTCCCCATAGCCATTCCACACTTAAAACGTCCTGTTGATCCTGTCCTGAGACTTGCCTTCATGGCTGTGTCTAAATCGGCCTGATGAATGTAGATACCCCTTCCAGGCACCATGTCAATCATCTGTAAATGTAATATTTGTTCTCGTGTAATTGCATAAATAAAACCAGAGCATTCAATATACATCAGATGGACGACATGAGGTCAGAGAGACCACATCTTGTAAAGTATTGTTAGTGATGCAAGGTGAAACAAAGTGTCCAACTTTTAGGTTTGTACAGTCACTTGTGTTTTTCTGTATAACTCTCAGCACTCTAGACTCTCATCGCAATAACTATGTTCTTGTCACTACTGTATATTGCCACATTTAACCTCTGACCATACGAGAATAAGACTTAGCTTTAATTTGACAACAGGAAATTATGTGGTCGTTAAAGTGTTAACTATGAGATTACCCCAGAAAATGTCCTACCTTGTACTTCTCAGCTACTTCCTTTTTGACATAACCAGCCCGTGGAATTGAGAATGCTGCAGCCTTTTCTGTTTAATTATAACAGGATTTGAAAAAGACGTTAGTATCGCTGTCTTTATTTCATCTTTCGGTTCAGGCTGATGTGTCTCGGATATTTAAGTCCTAGTTTGTATTAATGATGTCTTCACGTCCATAACATAGGTTAAACATTGACTGTTGGTGTCAATATTGTAGCAAATAAAAAAGACAACTTACCTCCATTTTCTGTTTGGGCCCTCAGCTCCCTCTTGAGTCTTGCATTTTCTAGCCTTAGTTGGCTGCATTCACGGCAGGCCTGAAGCAGAACCATTAAATTTGATTTTGAAAAACAGAAAAATATTTGTACATCTAACAGCTTTTAGAATGATATCTTATGTAGCCATAAATCTGCAACCTGTATAGGACATCGTTGTGTATAAAGATCTCTGGACATTGTTTTCATTATGCATAAATAGAATGCTACCAGGTGAGTAACTTGCTACATTGATTAGCCAATATACATTAATGTGAGCGGGGTTTGTGGTGAAAATGTAAAATATTTATGGAACAAATCAACAAAAATTTCAATAAAAACTCACTTCAGGTTGAGAAAACGTTTTTCTGGGCTGTTTCTGAGCTGTGGTTGGATAACCCTTCCTGTTCACCTCTACTTCTGGCCTCCTTAGTGTTGGAAGGTCAATTGTAGTACGTTTGCTTGTCTCTGGTGCATGGCGTTTAGCTGACCTGGGTGTGCGTTGACGCATCTCTGGTGAATCGGGTGTAGCAGACCGCGACATGCGTTGACGCATCTCTGGTGAATCGGGTGTAGCAGACCGCGACATGCGTTGACGCATCCCTGGTGAATCGGGTGTAGCAGACCGCGACATGCGTTGACGCATCTCTGGTGAATCGGGTGTAGCAGACCGCGACATGCGTTGACGCATCTCTGGTGAATGGCGTTTAGCTGACCTGGGCGTGCGTTGATGCATCTCTGGTGAATGGCGTTTAGCTGACCTGGGCGTGCGTTGACGCATCTCTGGTGAATGGCGTTTAGCTGACCTGGGCGTGTGTTGACGCATCTCTGGTGAATGGCGTTTAGCTGACCTGGGCGTGCGTTGACGCATCTCTGGTGCATGGCGTTTAGCTGACCTGGGTGTGCGTTGACGCACCTCTGGTGAATCGGGTGTAGCAGACCGCGACATGCGTTGACGCATCTCTGGTGAATCGGGTGTAGCAGACCGCGACATGCATTGACGCATCTCTGGTGAATCGGGTGTAGCAGACCGCGACATGCGTTGACGCACCTCTGGTGATTGGCGTTTAGCTGACCTGGGCGTGCGTTGACGCATCTCCGGTGAATCGGGTGTAGCAGACCGCGACATGCGTTGAGGCACCTTTGGTGAATGGCGTTTAGCTGACCTGGGCGTGCGTTGACGCATCTCTGGTGAATCGGTTGTAGCTGACCTTGGCTTTGTGGCAAGATCAATTGTAGTGTGTTTAACCGTCTTTGGTGATTTTTGAAGGGGAGCCGCGGAGTAATCATTCAATTCCTGTGTATAAATAGAGTACAGACAATGGTTAAACATAATGGCACTAAATGGTCATTCCCTAAATTTTGAGAACGGACACCCCAATTTTTATCTGTCACATATAGGTATAGGACAATTGAAGCCCCCCCCCCCCCATCTCCCCGCCCACCCCATACATAATGGCCACTACCCTCTCTCCACCCATACTATAAATGGTCACTCCTGAAACCATAATGACGATCCATTGGGAGTGTACCGACCCATAGGGGACGACAAAGGACAAGCATTATACTTCCATTCAAGGTGTCATGCCGTCCTCACATGGTAGAGCAGATCAGGTACAGTACTCCCTACAGGTTTAATGTAATTGCTGGCACTGCATCATTACGACAATGAACATGAAACCTTGAGACATCATGTCGTCTCGAAGGGGTTCATAATCGAATATCATACACTGAATTGCATTGTTGCATCATTCCAACCTATATTAACTCCATAAACAACTAACTGAGGGTCAGAATGAGTGTTGGATCATCGAGTCTGTCCCTGTCAAAGAAGACTATATATACAATGTATAACCTGGCAATTCACATTTAATGACTCAAAACGTCCACCACCCCCCCCCCCCCCCCACCACCACCAGAAAAACGGACTTATCTTTAAGTATTGCTGAGTATCTTTAATGATAATCAACCTTATGCGGTTTTAACTAAAAAAGGGTGTTAGCAGGTGGTCAAAAACTTACACTAAATAGCTTTCTCTTAGCTGCTGTCCTGGGGGAAAACCGCAGCACATCTGTTTCGGGTTTCCTGTTGTTTACTTGGAAGGGTGTTTCCTCTGCTCGATTTTCTGCATTTTCAGCCTCTCTTGGTGCCTTTCCCCTTCCCTCTGCTTCATCAGCTTCCCTCAGTTGTGCCTTGGTTTCTGAACAGGAATATTTACATATTTCAATACATGTGCGCACAAACAAAGGTAGTAACAGGGGTACCATAATACTAATTAGTATATGCCATATTTTAAGAATATAACACGAATAGAATGATTTTATGTAATAAGTGGCCCCTCCCTTTTGGTGCATATTTTAGACTAGAAAACCCTCGAATTTAAACGACTACATGTATTAACATGTCATTGAAATAACTTCATAAGGGAGCTTATTACATTGAATGCGGTACTCCCATTTGCCATGAACAAAACCACTCTTCTCAAATATGATTGTTGGGTTTCGTGTGATAAAAATATCTACAAATACAATTTCACAACTCTGTTTCTATTTGGAATATTTGAATAATTCTTTCAGTTTCGGAATGCCTATTCGCCATAGGTCGCACCTATAGAAATGCCAATGTGCCATTTACGATGTCAATGTGTCCATGGCGTGGATTCTAGTTGGAATATTTAAACAATTCTTTCAGTTTCGGAATGCTTATGCGCCATAGTTTGCACCTATATGGATGCATAATGTGTCCTGTACATTTTTAATGCGTCTATGGCGCAGGGCATGGCCCTGTCTGAATCCCTGGTAAATGTTCTGATTTTACACTATTAATGCCTGGGTACCAATGTCAACCACTTACCTCCAATTCGTACAATCTCTCCCTCAAACGGATTTTTGTAGCCTGGACACTTGGCCCACACCATGTCTCCAATGTTGTAGACTTTCTTCTTGGGCCGTTTAACCCCATTTTGGGAGATGTAGTTAAACAATCCATCGACTTCCCAAATCACTTTCAAAAACATGGTTTGTGAATTCTTCCTAGACCAGCAAGATGGCCTCTGCCCGCCAAAAATGATCACATGACACACCAAGTTTTTGCTATTTGTAAAACTTTTTCAGATTTAATTAATCCACGATTATTTCTTTTGCATTCAAAGTCAGAAAATGTGGTTAATTAAGTAATAAAATCATTTTCTTAAATAATTTTTCAATTGGATTCTTTTGGAACTAGTTCCTCCTCTGAACGTATCCCTACACACTCCACTCTCCAAGCATACATACCCTTGTGTAGTTAGTTACCAGAAACGGGATAATAAATCAGCTTGGAGAGTGCAATAGGGTGGCACTACTTTAAGATATTTGAGACAAAGGCCCTCTGTTATCTGCACCCCGGATTGAGGTTAATGTTGCGTCCTGTAGTAACCTAGATCAAGGTGGGGTCACTGGGAGTACTCCCCGAGTTGTTGCCTAGCAGAATAGCAGGCTTCCTCCTGATTCCAAGATGGCATCAAGGGGGGGAAAAAGGGGACCTTACATGAAATACGATGATAAGGCCAAAATACCACGGCAGACAGCGTGGAGCAGAAATACAAAAGCTTCAACTGATGCAGATAAAGTTGTTGAAATTGAGGTAACAGCTACGACAGACACCATCGGACCACTCAACTGTTCACCAAATTCGTCACAAGTCTCCTCTGGTAAGCTTATTTATAAATACAACTTAGAAGTTACTACCACTTCTAGTGCCCTTCCCCTTTACAGAAACGGAAAGGGGCCCTCTTTAGGCCCTTTTAACGAGCCCTTGGTGTCCCTGTTTAAGATTTACTGTATTTGTCATTTTGGCCAAAAGGGGTACGATTTTAGACCACAGATTTTGAAATATGGGTTTATATACGCACATTAGGCCATGAGAACTGACGATTGAGTTTACTGTCCCCCGCCTGCATGCCTTTGAGAGAGCCACATGGAAAGTTCATTATATCTAAGATATTTCATTATTTCGGAAATTTTACAAAATATTTTATTTTAAATGGTGGGTGTATTTGGTTTCAAATTAAAGCCAACGATGCCTGATATGCATTCTACATAGTTCCACTTCCAATTGGCTGTAAAATCTAGAACAATTTACCTTTAAAACTTGCCATTTGGAATAAATAAAAATATAGTGAGAAGGGATATGCATATCTAAGAAATGAAAGGCAACATCGAATCCCCCCTCCCATGTACATGCCCTACACTACCGTAATGGTTATCTCTTTACTAAGTTTACATCAATGCAAGCACTCACTGCTGTTGCATTTGGGAATCTTGACGACAAATGAGGATGAATATTTAAGGCATCATGTGGTCCTTAACCCTTTAAGGGCTACTTAATGCTTTAATGCGCTATGGCCTTTGTCGCCATATACATGTATATATTCCTGGTAAATAAATACATGTATATTCCTGGTGAATAGTGAGGCCTGCATTCATGCCGATCTTTCTTGAGTGTATAAACCCCATAGGGTCGCCAAGATGCTTGAATGCAGCCCTGTCACGTTACTCACCAGGGCTACTTCCATGCATCATGACCATAAAGGGCATACCCAGGTAACAAAATACATTTTTCTTAGGCCAAAAAAAGAAGAAGTTGTGTTTCAGGTTACATGGTCTGAAAATCTAGGGTAGGTAGGTCTAGGGTTGACCCTGGTTTGCTAGGTAGGGTCGGGTAACCTGAAACACACCTTTTTTTTTAATTATTTGGCCTTATGTCAAAATAATATTTTTAGCATTAAATAACGTTTTGCCACAATAAGGAGCCATAGAGAAACGTTATCTAATGTTGTACAACGCATTTGGTTTACTGGGTAGTGCATTCAAGCAAGATGTGGTCTTTGCCTATCAATATGACATACAAAGATACATCGCTGATATGTTCTTTCCCCACTCACAATGCGATTATCCCTTTTTTGCAAGTCTATCCACACTGGTACATGTATCTCATTCCATTGACTAATCTATAGTCTTTCTCAATTTATTTAAAAGGTCACCCAAGCAAGATCCCACCTAATGTATGTGCTGATGATTGTATGGAAGGCATCCCTCCAGAGGATCTCGACTCACAACATCTAACTGACATAGAGGATCAACCCACAGATGAAGAAATTAAGTATGCAGATGACGTAAGCTGTTCAAGTGATAACGAGAGTGGTGATGAGGAAAATACAGGTTCTGAACAATCAGATGATGTACCACTGTATACTGGATCGAGGCTCACAGTAGTTGCGAGCATGCTACTCATACTAACATTTGTTCTGAGACATGGCTTGACTGGAAGTGCACTACATGATCTTCTATCACTGATAGAGCTGCATTGTCTAACCGAAAACTTTTGCAAAAGCACAATGAAGCTATTTCATAACTTCTTTGATTCTGTGAAGAAACCCATGGAATGTCACTACTTTTGTGGAAATTGTGGCAATTACTTTGCAAGAACTGAACCCGGTGTGTGCTCATTGTGTGCAGGAAAGGATATTAAGTACTTCATCACCGTGCCAATCGCTGCACAACTTCAGTCAATTCTTTCAAGTAAGTATGGCATGATTAATATATCATTGTCAGGGCGTCAACAAATTCATTATAATTCAGCAAATTCTATCAATAATTTTGTGAAGTATCTAACAGTTTTGATTTCACTGTATACGCACCCTTCCATAGCTTGCACCTAGACTTTGAGAGATCCCTATAATCTAGAGCGGGGTGCTGAACATGTGTAGCATTAGAGTACTTCTAAAAGCCCTTGTATAACCCACAGCTTAAGTTCAGGCAAACCCTATAATACTTTATAAACAATAGGGACGATGCATTAGCAATGACATGACATTTCTCTGAAACTAGTATTCATGTTTCAATAATTATTTTGCCAGGACCAAGCATAAGTTCAGCCCTGAAGCCGGGGAAAAAAAAGAAGAAATCGAGATTGGGTGATATTGAAGACGTATATGATGGCAGTCTCTACCAAGCACATTTTGACAGTGATGGGTACTTCCATGGAACCACTGCTTCAGAAAAATCCTCTCAGATCCACTTGTCCCTTCAGGTCAATACTGACGGGGTTTCCCTTTTCAAGACATCTAAGTTTGGTATATGGCCACTGTACGGGATCATCAATGAGCTGCCACCATCTGTAAGGTGAGAATTTATCCAAGAATTTTCTTTAACTGTTTTACCTCTGAGGAATGTACACTGGATAATATTGTAACATGTGACATACAATACCGTTGTGATAAAGTGCCGGTTTGGAAAGAGCGCCAGTTTTTTTTATGAGCGCCAGGGGTACAGGGGTCTTGAAATGTTCCTTATGCGCTTAGGATCTCATATGAGCGCCTGTCTTGGCTTAAATGGTCCCGCCAAATTATGACAGTATGGTAATTAGATCCACAAGTTGTATTACCATATTCGACGTAATAAGCGCCCTCCCCCTAATAAGCACCCCCTCCCCCTTTTGAGGCATTTTTAGACTAGAACATAGGCTCAAATTTCTAGATTTTGGAGATAGTTAAACGCAAAAGTACTAAAACGCCATAAAAAATGTTTTATGAGCGCCCATGGCGCTTATTACGTCGAATACGGTACATGTATAATATAGCATATTATATGGTATTGTCTCTCCTTACAGGTTCAAGAAGGAGAATAGGCTCTTCATGGGACTTTGGTTTGGAGAGAACAAACCTTTGATGAATATCTTCTTGACACCAATGGTCAAAGAAATGCAGTACCTATATCACACAGGTATGGATTAATGACGCATCTTTTTATCATGTCAAGATTAACCCTTTAAATGATGCAGACCATCGATCATATGTGAACTAGCGAAGATTACATGTATAACGTGCAAACACTTGTATAACATGCTTATCCACCTAGGAGAGAAACCTATAACCCGCACTGTGGTTCTGATTATAAAATGTTGATTTTGTGCAAGGTTTTATGGTGTACAATATTCCCAGTCGGGGTTCAGGTAATACCACAGCATTTGGAATTGCAGTAGAGAACTAAAGTATGTGCTTCAATGAATGTCATAAATAAAGCTCATGGTGACATGTATCCGTTTGAGCAAACAAGCATGCAGTGAAACTGAATATAACACATATAACTGAGCATAGATGTGTATACCAGCCTTTTAACAAAACTTTGTTTGAATTTATTTCAGGGACACATATCAATGGCAAAACCTGCAGAGTGATGATCATGTCATCTGTTGCGGATGCTCCAGCTCGGGCCCTTATGATTAACTGCATACAATTTAATGGAAAATATGGCTGTTCCAACTGTTATGCCCCTGGTGAGAGATTTAGGGCTGGAGAAACGGGTGGTACCTCTCAGATTTACCCATATGATACAGCAAATGAATCGGGACATGCTCAGATTAGAACCCATCAAGAATCTGTGCTGCATGGGGAGAATGTGGATAAAGAAAGTCAGTCATCAAAGAAAAAGTCAATGCCACCAAAGTTTGGAGTAAAAGGTCCGACTGTTCTTGCTTTCCTCCCTTTGTTTGACATCATAAAGGGGACCACAATTGATTACATGCATTGTGTCTTTCTTGGGGTGGTGAGAATGTTCATGTCTGCTTGGTTCAATTCAACGAAGCATAAGGAAAGGTGGTCATTGAGGAAAAGTATAGAAAAGCTAAGCCACCGTCTACTTACTGTTCAGCCACCAAACTTTATCAAGCGTATGCCACGATCATTTGAAGAATTACTTCACTGGAAAGCTACAGAGTTACAGACTTTTCTTCTGTTTCTCTCCTACCCAGTACTAACTGGAATTATGAAAGATGAATACCTTGAGCATTGGATGTTACTAAGTCAGGCTATTTTTATATTGTCTAGTGATAAGATAACCGACGAAGGCATGAAGATAGCACGAGCATCTCTCAAATTATTCTGTGTCAGAGTAAGAGAACTCTATGGAGCACAATATGAAACTTTTAATGTGCATTGTCTCCTTCATCTGTGTGACAAAGTTATAGAGTTGGGCCCCCTATGGGCACATTCGTGTTTCTATTTTGAGGGATTTAATGGGGAGCTCAGGTTGTTATTCCATGGAACACAAAACATACAGCTCCAAATCATGCAAGCTATATGCATCCAACAAGCCATTCCAGATATGGTACGATCCCTTACAGAATTGTCACCTGCAAAATTATTGTATGAGAAGATGACCAGTAGACGGAAGATAACATCAATTTGGAGTGAAATAGGGGATAACATTTATGCGGTTGGCCGTTTGAAAGAGATCAATTTACCACAAGTAATACAGACCAAGCTACTTGGTACAAGTAACAAAACATGGGTTTGCTTCAAATTTTTAAGGCTTTTATTCCATGGCCAGATAATACAATCTATGGATTACACACGTTCAAAGCGCAGGCAGAGCTACACTGTATGTGTAAATGAAAATGCTTTTGCATTTGTAATGTACTACATAAAGCTAACTGAAGCTGATTCTGACAGCAAATTTTTCGCTGTTACTAAGCAGTTGAAGATAATACCAGCACCAGCAAATGATGCATATAAACATGTAAAACATGAAGTTGTTTTGGAAACTGATGAAATCGATGTCACACCAGTAGAACATATCAAGGGGATCTGTATGTATATAGCAACAGGCTCTGACAGCTCTAGATATGTTGTGAAATGCCCAAACAGTATTGAAATTGACTGAGCTGTATGTAGTAATGTATGGTAAAATTTGGTTATGGCATAGGACTATTGATAGAATCGGTACCCTTTATGTGTACCTCAGTTTTGATGATGACCAAGTGGGCATGCAGGTATCCAGTGAAACGTTAAAATGGTCCAATGTAGCTTTGGGCAGTCATTCATTGCATGCATGTTGATGTATTTTGTAATTAAAAATGAATGTTTGGATGTGTAATAAACCATAACCATAACCTGAGATATGATTGTGATGCGTTACTCATCAGAAGTGATTGGTCATGTCATCACTACAAAGATTGTTTGAATATATATATAGTTTTAGTGTATTTGCTTATCTAAGGGAGTGCTCATCTTTTAAAAACAGGGGGTTGGCAACCCCCCCCCTGGGTCAAGGGGTTAAGATCCCCCCCGTCAAAAATTGCATGCTGAAAACAGCTGAAACCTTTTTTAAATCCCCCCCCAAATCAAGTGGTCGACATTTTTTATCCACCCCCTCCCCTTCAAACTCACCAACCTCCCCCCCCCCCTTTTGTTAAGAAATTATGAAAATTAAGAAAAGATGACCCCAACCCTAATTCATAATAGCGGAGTGTCACTTACATAAATAATATTATAAGGAATTTTGAAAACCCAAATCAACTTTTCAACCCTTTTACACCAATTTTCCTGGATTTTCTTTTGCAAACCAGAATCATAGATTACCTTCACGAGTGCAAAATATTAATGCTGTGCATCTAAGTGCAGCAGTACATCTAAGTGCAGCAAATAACCCCACCCTGCAGGACAACACGTCTAAGTCCCAGAAGTATTGAATCAGCTGCCTACAAACAACGCCACTCTTCAGGACAAAACGTCTAAGTCCCAGAAGTATTGAATCAGCTGCCCACCAAATAACCCAGAAACGGACAAAGTGATAGCAGTAGGAGTACAGTTGACTGCTGATTGTATGCTACTGTATGCAGTGTGGCATCAGTAGTACTTGAATATTCCCTATCAAATGCCAGTTGAGTGTCAGTTGGTTACTGAATTAGGACTGAATAGATCAGCAGAGGATCAGCGGAGTTGGGAGTGTTTAATCAGTGTATGCTGAATTCAGCAGTGACTGGTCAGTGTTTTTTCAGTAGCTACTGATATGAGAAGTATATACTGCCTTCTGGTCCGGGTTGTTGTATGGAGCATACTGTACTGTCAGGATAGGACACAGGATGTAGGGGGCACGGACTGCATCAGAGGTATACCTCATGTCAGACCAGCTGGTGAGGCCGACAAAGTAAGGGCACAGCAGGGTAAGGGCATCAGATATTAGAGCCCTGGGGGAGGTCACCCACATCACTGTAGTGTAGGGTGCCAGCCTGAACCATAAAATGACCACTGAAGGTTGTAAAAGGGAGTGATATCCATGTTTTAATTGATACCAGAAATCAAGGCAATAATGAACTCACAGTCAGGGTCAGGGCCCAGGGATTCTGACATACGGTATAGTGGGATCTACATATGCCACCCCCCCCTCCTACCCTCCATCCTCTACCTCCCCCCCCCCACCCCACTCCACGCCACTCCAGGTGGGGAGCTGCATACATTAACCCAACTCTTGTCTGTGTGTACAGGGGGTAGGAGGTGGTGTCTGCTCTGCTCAAATTCAGCTCACGGGAGGTGTCGGCAACGAGCTGGCCCCATATCACCCACTTAGGTGAAGTACTGTGTGTTTACCTCCTGCTGCAGGGGCATGTAAAGTGGTCATGGCCCCTCTGATAAGTGAGGTGCAATATTGGTAAATGAGTTTACGGTGAGATTCTCGCATTGTCATTACCCCTGCAGGGGCGGACTCAGGAATTTGAAAAGGGGGGGTCCTCAAAACACCAAAACTTAAGTACCGTAAAGTGACGCGCCGCGACTCGCGGGGGATCTAATTAATATCATTTAAAAAATCTAAATTTTTTATTCAGAAGGGGGGGATCCGGACCGCCAGGACCCCCCCCCCCCCCGGATCCACCCCTGGGCCCTCAGTTATAGATTCATCATCTCCCTGGAGCTTGCGTCTGAGAACTGCTGTTCAAAGCATTAGTACAAGGCTGGGAACTAATCATAAGTTGTAGGACCCGCAGCCATGAGTTATTAGTTAGGAAACCAGAAATCATGAAGCATGAATCTGGGAACCAGTGATCATGCAGCATTAGATAGGGAACCAGTGATCATGCAGCATTAGATAGGGAACCAGTGATCATGCAGCATTAGATAGGGAACCAGTGATCATGCAGCATTAGATAGGGAACCAGTGATCATGCAGCATTAGATAGGGAACCAGTGATCATGCAGCATTAGATAGGGAACCAGTGATCATGCAGCATTAGATAGGGAACCAGTGATCATGCAGCATTAGATAGGGAACCAGTGATCATGCAGCATTAGATAGGGAACCAGTGATCATGCAGCATTAGATAGGGAACCAGTGATCATGCAGCATTAGATAGGGAACCAGTGATCATGCAGCATTAGATAGGGAACCAGTGATCATGCAGCATTAGATAGGGAACCAGTGATCATGCAGCATTAGATAGGGAACCAGTGATCATGCAGCATTAGATAGGGAACCAGTGATCATGCAGCATTAGATAGGGAACCAGTGATCATGAAGTCTGGGAACCTTCTACATGTAAGGTTCAGCACTTTTTTTTCTCATGCAACCTTTACTACCACCATGGTGCAGTTGACCCTTAATTCTGTCCACATTAACCTGTGGTGGTGTAGCACTGACTGTGTGTGTGGGGGGGGGGGGGGGGTGTAGCTGAGGGCTAGTTGGCAGCAGACAGGTGTATATAATGATGTTGGTTAGGTAGGGGGAGGGGGGAGGTCAGGACCAGGCCTGGGGGCACATGGCACCGACTCTCACGGCTCCCATCACGCTGATACACCGTAACGCCTTGCGTCATGTTGATACACCATAATGCTTTCTGTAACGCCTCACGTCATCGTGATGCACCATAACGCATCAATGATGCGTTACAGTGTATCGGCATGATGCGTTATGGTTACGGTGTATCGGCATGGTGCGTTACGGTATATCGGCCAATGATAAAGATGATGTTTAGGCATGATGCGTTACGGTGTATCGGCATGACGCGTTACGGTGCACCGTCATGTGTCATGTGATGACACTATAATCACCGGCAGCCATAACATGACACTCTGCCTCCTACATGTAACTGTGTCATGTTATTATACTATAATCACCCAGTGTAAGAGTCATAACATAACAGTTTCTGACTTCTCCTACGTGTCATAAAATTATAATGATCAGCGCGGTAAATGGACTTTACCACATGTTATGTTATAACGACTAAACCAGATACCATAACAACCTATAAAGACTTGTTAGGCTATAAAACTGTTATGACCTTTCATATTTACGATAAAGTTTATACCGAGTCTCATAATGATGGTTACCTCTTGAAATAGTATTAATGCAGTATTCACTCTAAACTCCACACATCATAGCCAGCACACTTGTAACCTTGTATGCTGGTGAACATTCAGGTAACCAAATACATCCTAATCTACAGTTTAATATTCTACACTGAACCTTGTATTTGGGTGAACATTTATACATCCTAGTCTTCGACAGTTTAATGTACCGTACATGACGTAGTAAAATAGTCAAACTGTCTCACTTTACACTGAATTAGGCCAATAATCACAATTTGAATACCAGTATTATAGATCTGTAAAAATACACAGTAAGTAACAAGCTGATGGTGGTATTATAGTGTAGTTGTGCCTGAGGGGACCGTCATAATGTGGTCATTACCTCCCTCTCTGACACACTTACATACTACTGTGTGTGTGTGGGGGGGGGGGGCACACTCTAACAGTGAGTCATATAATGCGACTTTCATGACCCTGATTTAGTAGCTAGCTTGTTCTCCTAGCAGCGTCGCCAATATTCAAATACAATGTATACTCGAACGTTATTCAAGATGTGGAGATGTGACTGTCCAAAAATAAACACATTTTGTAAAGGGAGACTTTTAGAACTCCCATTTTGTGGCACATATTCACATAAGGAGAAGGCACTGACAAATGGAACTGGAAATAATGAAGTTAGAATGACCATAAACTTAGAATTCCCCAATGACTAAAATGGCTGACCCTACAAGGCTACTGTGGAGCTGATAGAGCTATGTCAATAGTCTACTGCAGGAATAGACTGATGGTGGTCAGTGCTGAGGCATGTTGTTACAGCCCCTCACTGAGAGAAGCCCACAGCGGCCAGACTGTGTTGTCCCTGCAGTGTGAGGTCTTTGTACAAGGTGCTACTCTACCCTCCTCAGGTCCTCCATACTCCTCATACTGAGTCAACACAGGGGGCTATTAACCCTCCTCATACTGAGTCAACACAGGGGGCTATTAACCCTCCTCATACTGAGTCAACACAGGGGGCTAGTAACCCTTTAAACCCTGTATAGTACTTTAATGTGTTATGCCCTTTATCGTCGTGAGGCATGAATGCAAACCTAGCGAGTAGCTCGACCATGCTGCACTCAAGCATCATGATGACCCTCTGGGTTAATACACTCCCATAGGCTAGGTATTATGTATGAATGCAGACTCGCCAAGGCTGCATGAACGCATCATGATGACAAGGAGATACAAATTAAAGCCCCTTGCAGTCCTAAAAGGGTTAAGGCATGTCTAGTGCCTTAATGCATGTAGCCCCAGGTAGATACCCCAGGTATACCCCCAGGTACTCAGCTCTTTACCTCAGTACTACTGTACACACAGCTACATACCCAGGTATATGACCAGATGTCACAGATCGTCCTGATTTGAACTTTTTTCCTTCTCCAATCAATAAAATGTTCCATATGTCATATAAAGTTATCTTTTTGGTCTAGTATGATCGGGCTTGGATAAGTCTACAAGAGAAACCATGGTTTCACCTATGTCAGACCCTTATTTAGGGGGCCATGGGGGCAAAAACACCCAAAAATGGGCCTTTTTTGACAATAAAAAAAATAATTTGACATTATGCTGTAAGTACCCCTCTACAAATAGAGCTATCTGCACATATCTTTATTTTGCCAGTTCCCCTATATGGTACGGAACATTTTAAGACCATTTAGGCCTATGTGAAATGTTTGATAAACATTATGTATGGTGAAAAGTGGTGGGGTAGTTTTGCATAGACACGACTGAGCCCAAACAAAATATTGCCCTACCTAAATATAAATGTATCATGGACATAATAAAGCTATTGCAGAAAAAGCGTAAATTATGTACCTATACAATAAAAAAAAATTGTAAGCCTACCTCCAATAGCATAGCCTGTAGAGCCCATTGACTATTGACCATGTTCCAGGGGTAGTTTGACCATAGACACGACTGAGCCCAAGCTTTCACTCCTAGCCTCCATGCATTATATATTTAATTATTGTCCATCACATATAAATGTACCCCTATATAGAAGGAAAGATCCCAGACAGTAACAATATTCCACCCCTGCCATGGCCATATGTAGACACGACAGAGCCCTAGTAGACACGACTGAGCCCGAGTAGACACGACTGAGCCCGAGTAGACACGACTGAGCCCTTTGATGAAAAGATACTAAGGGGACACATTATGCACATCTCAAGTTATTTCTATTATAACTTAGAATGTATTATTCAGATTTGAAAAGATATTTCCTGGTAATTTTGGCTTATAGATCAGAACACTTTGTTATACACCAGTTATCACAGTAGACACGACTGAGCCCTCCTTATAAACCTTTCAATCAATATAACATGCTCCAAACCATGGACAGTCAATTCCAACCTTGTTGTAGCCATTCTAGTACAAAAACCCTATTAAATGCACCATTTTCATAGGGAATTATCCCAGATACATATAAAATTCCTACACTTTATAAAGAGGGCTCAGTCGTGTCTACATGCACTTACTTATGACCCTGTACTGTAGATTTAACAATGATATTTAACCTACCCAAATATATGGTCTATTATCCCAAACAACTATACTATTTGTATAAAAAATGTTGAAACCCTATTTAGACATTTAATTTTGAGCCCCCTGGCAGCTCAAATCCAGACGATTCATGACATTTGGTCATATACCCACATTCCACCACCCAGATCACAAACACTTAACAAGAATAGGGCCGATTAACAGCCATTAGCACTGAATGTACCTCAAAGCCTGTAGCGCTATGATGGAACAGCTCGCGTATTGCTACAGATTTCTGTGTGCACTTTTGCAGGTAGAGGTGGCTAACTTCTCAGAGTGTATTCTAGGTATTTGGGTGTTTAAGCGCCCCAGCGCTTATAGAATGTTGGAGTGCTATATACCCCTTACTGCCACTTCAGGGCTGTGAAATCTCCACAGATCTGGGATCTGTGTTTTTTGATTGCTTGAATGCACTGTGATTTACTTGACCAGCGAATACCCATGACTGAGTATACAAACTACCAACCGATATATTACCATGAATATAATACCCCATATTTACCCTAAACATTTACATAATACAACCCTGATGGGTACCTGGTGTGTGAGATAGGTGAGAGTCTAACCCCGCTCACCGACAGGCCGTGTGAACCAGGCTGAGGGTTCTGTGGTCCTGGCCGCTTACCAACTCCCGCTCTAACCTCTACCAGGGGGGGCATTGTGGTGTGGGGTGAAGGGGGCAGGTAAGGGGTTGGGTATGACATGGGGATTATACGATAACTGATGGGTTGTAAGCAGTTTGACAACCGGACTGGCTGTAAAGAGTCTGCATAACCTGAAAATTAACAAGAACAGCAAAGAGTCCATGATCTGATCATCAGTTAGCCACAGAAAAAATTATCAAACTATATATTAAGCCCACTATTTTAACCTGAATGTGTAATAAAACTGTGCTTAGAATTCAATGATCAGTGAAATAAATTGCCTGAGAAATTGACAATTTTCTGGGGTAAATCTTTAGGTTGGGGCGTTTCGTGTGGACAGATAAGCTGAAACATCTTTATCTTCATTTACGGCCGCAGTAAAGTACTTATCAGCCCCATACACAGGAGGTGTGGCTGTACGGGGAATGGAAGAATCTGGATGAGTGATTGGGGTATGTAACCCCACCCATAATGCACCTGGATGCTACTTCCAGCTGGCAGTTTCCTGTTACCAGCAGGCCCCAGCAGGCAGGGTTGGGGGTGGGAGCCAAGGGAAACAACGACTTGGACACTGTTATAGTATGGAGTTAGGGTCAGCTGGAAATGGCGTTATAGCATGCAGGCCTAAAACTCCCCTAATTTTCATGGCTTCTTAGTCAGATTTGCAATTGTAACGTCAATCGCTGTTCAATGACTTCCAAGCTTGCCGATGGCAGCGGTACCACCAGTTGCCGTTCCCTGCCGTCTATGTCTATGGCAGCAGTACCACCAATTGCTGCTCCCTGCCTTCTAAGTCTATGGCAGCTCTACCACCAATTGCTGCTCCCTGCCTTCTAAGTCTATGACAGCGGTACCACCAATTGCTGCTCCCTGCCTTCTAAGTCCATGGCAGCTCTACCACCAATTGCTGCTCCCTGCCTTCTAAGTCTATGGCAGCTCTACCACCAATTGCCTATCCCTGGCTTCTATGTCTATGACAGCTCTACCACCAATTGCTGCTCCCTGCCTTCTAAGTCTATGACAGCTCTACCACCAATTGCTGCTCCCTGCCTTCTAAGTCTATGGCAGCTCTACCACCAATTGCTGCTCCCTGGCTTCTAAGTCTATGACACTGACAGCTCTACCACCAATTGCTGATCCCTGCCTTCTAAGTCTATGACAGCTCTACCACCAATTGCCTATCCCTGGCTTCTATGTCTATGACAGCTCTACCACCAATTGCTGCTCCCTGCCTTCTAAGTCTATGACAGCTCTACCACCAATTGCCTATCCCTGGCTTCTATGTCTATGGCAGCTCTACCACCAATTGCCTATCCCTGGCTTCTATGTCTATGGCAGCTCTACCACCAATTGCTGCTCCCTGCCTTCTAAGTCTATGGTACCACCACTTGCTGTTCCCTGACTTTTAAGGTCATGAAAGCTGTAACATGTACTCTGGCTTCTAGGTCTATGGCAGCTTGAACATGAATTGCTATTCCCTGACTTCTTAATTTACAGCAGCTCTGACATCTGTCTATGGATGTAAAAGAATTAATGTGTTTGGAGGTCTACATGCCCATGGATGACTAAAATACGTCCGACCCATTCATGAGGCCCCATCGTCCCTGTCTGTGGGTTACCGTGGACGGCCACAACCAGGGGTATAGCCGCACCATGCAGAATCAGACGGAATCACACCTAATGTACCACTTAGCGGGTAGTTAGGGGTGGGACAGACCGTTCTGTACACCACTTGGTGTATGTGTGAGTGGTGTCACCCAGACTACACTCTGATGTAAATCATACCACCCCACTGTGGGGCATCATGCCGTTGTGGTGCAGGGGGGGTTGGTCATAGGGATCCATCATTTCAACCCTACAGGGTTCATAAAAGGGTCAGCATGATGCAGTTCCAGTGATTTGTGCGAGCCAGTGGTGCGCTGGCACTGACCCATTCGCACATCATGACAACGGATGAACTTAAACTTTGGCGCATCATGCCATTCATAAAGGGTTGAAATGTTCACCGTGACACAGATTGTACTAAACCGCACTGCTAAATGAAGGGGAAAATGTGATTTGTACTGAATTAGATTCAATAGCCTGTGCAGTGCCAGTGGACAACCCTAATGTGTCCCAGTCTGTTCTAGATTCAACATGCGGCCAGTGACCGTCTGACACGGTGTGTAGTACCAGGCCCTAACTGTCCCTGATGTCTAGGGTGGGGGTCAGGGGGACACGTCATACATCAACCCAGACCAGGCATCATGACACAACCACAGAGAAAAAACTATATAAACTACTAATAAATAGCATAATATTATATACCAAGCACAGTAGTGATATGGTAGTGCCAGAAAAATAACAAGTAAAACATGAAAGATAGAGAAAAGTAGGTTGGAGCTGAATGTAGGGTGTAACCTCTGTCTGACCTCTGTCATGTAGTAGTGGTCTACATGTATACTAGCTACCGCTCTCTGACCATCCTCAGGGATCTGGGATCTTCAACCACATCACTGTGTCCCAGAGGACAATTTTTGTGATTCATTCAAATCCGATGAGAAAATGAAATGTCATTTATAAGGGGTGGGGGGGGGGGGGGATTCTGAAGTACCCGTTTTCGTCATTTCACAGCCCTGTATTAAAAATACTGTAAGAGGCACACGGGGAGTATTCATACTAATAGTAAACTTTCTCCTTTCTCTACCAAACCGAGTGGTGGATAAAGGCAACTATAAAAGGTATATCTGTTTCTGTATACCTCTGTTGTAGGGGCCTTTCATGTCCACTTCTACAGCAAATGTAGCTTAAAAAGACAAACTAACCAACACAACATTCTCTTTGAGAGTCTTTGTATTTTTCTCTAAAGTCTACCTCAACCTTCTTCATCTCAATTACCCTGAGGAGAGGCTGTGGGTCTTGACATGTGTCACTTCTTTATGTTGTAGTGACACACAACTTTAAATGAACAAGGTCTGAAAAGAAATAGAGAAGTTGTGTTGGGTGTTGATGAGTCATAGAATAATTACCTAAAGACGTTCAACATTTAAAAAGAAAAATTTGAAAAAAAAGATTAATATGATAAAACACTTTCAGAGTGAGAGTCATTTAGAATTGGAGAAAATGAAAAGGTCATCAATCTTGTTTGTACACAGATATAAAATTGGCGTGTGAACATGTCTAGACCTTGTGGTAGACATGGCCAGAATACAAACAAGTTAGCTAATGTGTGAACGGTTTACGTAATGGTCCTTAACTCTGAGACAAGACGTCGCTCGCTGCCAGCCATACCTCCGCCACATCTTCCCACACGCACTGGTCCAAGTCTGATTTTTTTGGGGGTTATATCTCTGGCCAACACTTAGAAGGCCGCATAGCGCTTTAATCGACTATGCCCTTGACTATCATGATGCATTTTGGTATATGGTGAATATGGTCAGAGAAAGTGTCAAAAAAGATAATTTCAATTAGACTGGACGCCCCTCAACCTTACGAATGTTGAGACGGGTCAAAAGCTACGTGACATGACCTTGACCCTGCATGACCCTGCCGTTTCTAGGCAACATGACTTGTTTTACGTCCTCCTACACAAGAGAGCAGTAGTTTTATGTCCTCACATAGTGGAGAGTGGTAGCTTATGTCCGCACACACTGTTCCATTTGGCAGTGAATCAGCAGAAATAATGTAAACAATTCAAAGAAGGGGAAACTGCAAAAACTCATCGATTCAAATGTGTTTGTTTTGTTTTTATATAAATTCATAATTTATTTGACACCATGATACTGCTTATAGCTGTTAACATCTGATGGGTCCGGGAAGGGTCCGGGAAGGGTCCAGGCCGAGCTCTTTACCCGTCCCTAGAACGAACGGGAGGGCAGCGGTAGCGTAGAGAGATCGGGGATGGATGCGCCAGTCTAAATTTCAATCTGATTTTCTTTGTGGGAACGGTGTCTAAGGCCACCCCACCAATCCAACGCGCCATACATATAGCCGCGTTGATATCATATATGCAGGTGGTGCTTTTGTAGGTTTGCCCGATTTTACATTGGAATTTCTGTATCAAATTGTGTAAATTTCATGCAGAAAGTTGACCAAAATCCAAAACTACTCCCTTAATCCAACGGTAGTAGAGGCACTCCCCTTGTGCCATGTGTGGTGCAGACTGCGGGGTGAAGGAGGAATCATGTTATTGTGAATAAAAGAAAATAAAACGGTCTCAGAATGTGGATGTGCTTGTCTGCCTCCTTCACATGGCGGACGTCCAAGGGGGGTCTGTGAACCCTGTGAGGGCCGCAGGGTGCATTAATGCACTATTGTTAATTCTCTCATATAGGCGTGTAGCTGGATGCATTATCAACCAATGAGATAATTCCCTGGCCTTCACTGCGGAATTCTTAGGGTGTATTATGTAACAGATTGTACCCATTGTGATTGCTGTATCAGTGCTTGTCTCGCCGGTACAAGCTTAAGTAATGGAGCCGCCCACAGGACGTCCAGCCTGACCCCTATAGGCCTAACTCGCGTATAGGCTGCACCCCTAACTTTGAATCATATAAGCCACACAGGGGATTTTAAAATGTCTAAATCGGTACTGAACTCGCACCTCGCCTAGGCATCTCTGACTCTGACGAGTCTTTATGGTATGCCATATGTCGTCATTTATATATAGGCATGAATGCAGCCCTGGCGAGTAACTCGCGGCGAGTAGCTCGCCTGTCATACCGAGCCTATGGGGTTGATACACATCCAGAAGGGTCGGTTTGATGCAATCAGAAGAAGAGCATTATGCATCAAAGCACTATGCGGTCCTTAAGGGGTTAATACGTCTGTGGCAGCCAAGGTGGAGAATACAGCAGCCAACAGGACAGGCCCCGTCCACGTACCTGGTGTGGAGAAACAAGGAGCAAAGCACACACATGATGCAGGAATACAGCTCTGCCAATTTATACCACTCCTGGCTGCTGCCGCTTTGAAGAAATCACTTCAGCTTTTCTAGAAGTGAATGAAAGTATTAAGTAATGTCGGATAGGGGATAGAAAAGAACAGCACATGT